>PYHW01010420.1:334757-361660 GCA_013186435.1 Turdus rufiventris | reverse complement strand
CATTCTCCATTTCAAAGAGAGGCTCCTGCCTTTCTCAGCAGACACCTGTCCTCCAAACTAGGACAATCAGAAACGTTTTTTTCATTCATCCTAGGTGGTTGGGGTGCAGCATAACCAACACCATGCTATAGCACTTTAAAGTGATTGTAGGTCCAACTGAAACATGTTGAGCTAGAGAAGTGTTAGGAACAGTGAAAACTGTCAAAATAAATTTGTCGATTCTTGGAACTGATGCTTGTTTGGTTTTTGAAAATAAGTAACTCTGTTATCAGTTTGAAAACATCATTTAGTGCTGTGGAAATTTATAGTGCTGAGCTGCTATTGACGGTATGTTAGCATTGCTGATCTCTGGTAAACCCTAACTCAGTGTCCAGGAATTTTCAGTAGAGGAGAAACATGAGGCAGCACAGAAAGGAAAATGTTGAAATAATATATTTCTGTGTTTATCAAAAAGAGAAGTAAAAAAGGCATTACCAAGAATTTTCCAATTCTGACTTAAGCAACAGAGACCATTCAAAAATCCACTTAATGTTAAAGGTGTTTGTGAGTGCTAGGATGAAAGGCTGTTGGGTTTGCTTTTCTGAAACAGGTCCATTCTTTTGTCCATGATTATGTCATTTACTGGCATTCCATAGGAGAGAAAGTGTCTGAAAGAAGCAGCCAGAGTTGTAACTATTATGATGGAAATCCCCATAATTTCTTCCTCAATTTCCTGCACCAGTATTTATGGGCAATTGGTCCTGGAAATTCAATTGCTTTTTGAACTTTACTGTATCTACATTTACCTTTTTATTTTTTTTTTTTTAAGTTTTTATAAAGACTTTTTAAACAAGACTTTTGCAAAGTGGTTGCATGGTCTCATAGACTTTTTGCTTGGTTTCTTTTCTGCTTTTTATGTCAAACTAGCAAGATGCTTTTCCAGGTTTTCAGTTAATATGATTTGGAATACTGTTTTCTTCCTAAAAATGCTCTCAGAGGAGAAAAGTTTGTTGGACAATTCCATTCAGAAGAATTCAATTTGTTTCACTGCAAACTGCAAGGTTATTTAAAAATAAACAAATTATATCCCCAATGATTTTATGTATTAACCAAATGCTGGAAATAGGTAAGGTACAGTAGTCTGAAATGAATAATGTGTATTGAAACAGCTCTGACTTTTAAGCAAGTAGATGAAATACTAAATTCTGGTTTTTAGATTGCAGTTATAAACATAGGAGGATGAGTTAAGTTGTTTGTTTGCTATCCTCTCAGTACAGGACAAGCAGTGCTGCAAGAAAAGCCCAATTGGAAGTGACAGATCAGAGGAGGTGATGGGAAATGGTTTAGAGGAGGTTCCTTTGGCCACAGATTTTATAGGAATATGTGCAGACCTGGGGAGTTAACTGCAAAATATTTTGCCTCAAAAGCATGTCTAATTTCATTTTTAAAACCCTTCCAGTGGAGGTGAAACTGTCTTGTATCTGTGTATTATTTAACCCCAGGAGGGTTTCATAACGGACATCAGAATAGATGAGTTGTGACAGACACTTCCTGAAGTCTGGCAGTCGCTGTTCACACTCGGGGTTCCATCCCCACTGCAGAGTTTCTTTTCTTTTCTGATCTGGGTAGGATGATTTTGGAGCCAGAGATAAGAACGGATCATTACATTCTCCTTTTAATTTATCAGTTCAAATGTATCACTCTCACATGAGCTCTGTTTGGTATATTTAACAGGGGAAAGAAAGTTTTTTAAAATTACACCTTGCAGCCCAGAATTCAACGGGCAGGTCACATAAACTATGAGTATATATTGTATTTTTGTTGCCATTCCCAGAATGATTTTATGTGGGAATTTTACCAAAATAGAGGTAATTTCAGGAGTATTTTCTCAGTTTTCTGACTATGCTTGTTTCTTTCCTTCAGGTGTTTATTATATTTCTCCTCACCATTTTATAAATATACACATGCAGGTATTCCTTTGGTATTTAATGATTTGGAATATAGAATAGAACATGCTGAATAGGAAGAGACCCATCAGGATCACCAAGTTCAACTCCTGGCCCTTCACAGAGCACCCCAAATATCATCATGTGCCTGAGAGCATTGTTCAAATGCTCCTTGAATTCAGCTGTGCCTGGTGATGAGAACACTTCCCTGGGTAGCCTGTTCCAGTGCCCAAATACCTGAAATCTGAAAATCTCCGGATGTCCAGCCTAAATTTCTCCTAAATCAGCTTTGTGCTGTTTCCTGGAGTCCAGTCAGTGGTCACAGATAGGTTGGGCCTTTTTCATGTTGTTTTTTTCATCACATTTTAATAAATAATTTGAATTTGTTTTCCAGAATATTGACTAATTCTTTTCATTTTTCATTCTATTGCATGGATTTCCTTTCTTCACTGTCCTTCCATTTCAACAAGAAGCAGTAACTTCGTCATTTCCACACAGCTGTATTTTCTTTTTCCTGGGAATTTCAGCTCCCTGAAGGTGCTTAATGAACAACATGACAATGTTTTTCTGTGTGCCACTTGTAGAGAGACATCTATCAGAGTGAGAAGGCCTCATACTTAGTTTCCACTTCCCAGATCATCTATAACCATCAAAATTTTTATGGTGAGCTGGATTCCACTGCTTGACATGGATGATACTGCTTTAAGAAAAACTAGGCATCAGAATCCTGAAGTGTTTGGGGATATATTTCTAAGGTTTTCTTAAAAACTAGTTAAATATTCTTACTATTTCTTCTACAAATAGAACAAAAAAATTGAGAAACTCTATTTAAGACACTAGACTTGAAATTAAACTGGGCTTTTGGTTTTGCAGTTCTTCTAGAGAACATCTTGAATTGTTTTCAACAAATCTGTTTGCACTTTTATTGTGTCATGGCAAGAGTAACACCAGTGACACAGAGCTGGTGGATTCCTTTTGCTCATGGGGATGAAAGTTTGGTTTGTAGCACCTTCAGTGACTCCATCTTGCTAAAATTGTGTATGATGTATAATTATATATCCAGAAAATGAATGGAAGTGGAAATCTTGGTTACTGAAGAAGTTCCTCTCTTATGAGGAAAGGATTTTTCCTGAGTATTCCCAAATCCTTTTATGCTTTCCCTTCATAGATTAATTTCTATCTCCTCTCTTTCCAGTGAACAGTGCGCTATGATGGAACCCTTTTGTCTGATTCAGCATGAGATTGATTCCTCTGGGTATTTGGGCAGCTGAATTTGTCTCCAGGCATGAATCCTGCCCTACACATTCTCGTGCTGCTGCTTTTGGCACTGTGCTGCAGCAGGAATAGCACAGGGCAGGGCTTTGCATGCTGTGTCCCATAATAAATGGCTTTAAAAAAGCCACTGATACCATCCACAAGGCAGAATTTCTGCTTTGTGAAATTTCTTCCTAGGAAGGAAATCTAACTATTGTGTCTGGACTGAAATACAAAATATAAAGCTACCAGTTGCTGTCACAGCTTTGAAAAAGCCTGGGGAAAAAATTAGGGAAGGTTCTTTCTCTTTTTAACAATAGATTAAGTTTTGTTCTACTTATTCTGCTTCAATATTTCACTT
Organism: Turdus rufiventris; assembly: GCA_013186435.1. NCBI lineage: Eukaryota > Metazoa > Chordata > Aves > Passeriformes > Turdidae > Turdus > Turdus rufiventris. The sequence continues at coordinate 358,120 of PYHW01010420.1, read as the reverse complement.
GGGTATAATCTTCAATATTATTTTTAAGCAATAAAAGAACAGGTAGATATCTCACAACCAGTGTTTTAGGCACTTATCCAACTGAGGAAGAGGAGAAGAAATTGTGTTTTTTGCTATATAAATTCTTTCCAGGGGTGCATAAAGAGGTTTTGATGATCATGGTAGAGCAAAAACTTCATAGCAAGGGTGCCCAAAATGGGTGTGAGCACCCAAATCACCCAGATGCGAAGGGAAGGGGAGTCACTGTTGTGGTAATTTCCTGATCTTGTTGCCAACAGTGGTTTTTGGTTTTTTTAACAATTCTTTGGATAATTTTCCCCCTCATTTTTAGGTGGGTGGCAATGTAGTGAAAAGTAGGGGATATATGCTTTGTCTCCTGACCTGTGTGATAACAGACTAACAACTGAGAAATACTGTGAAACTCTTAATTGCTGTTGTGGGTGAGGCTAATAAAATGTTAGTTAGGCCCTTGGATCTGTCTGGATACAGATTTTCCTTGCAGTGCTTAAAATACCCTTGAAAATGTTTGTGTTTGGTTGTCACTGTGCATTAGAGACAGATAACAGACACAGCATCACCTCTGTTTTTTTATTTTTATAACTGCACAGTGATTTCATTGCTGTTGTGCAAGCTAAGTTGGTGCTCTTTGGTTTTGTTCACTGAATAGTGATAGGGCAGCACATTTTTTAAATATAATTCTTTCATTGTTGCTAGGACAGAAGTCATCATATGCCATGGTAGAAAAGCAAGTAGTCCAGTAAAACATTAACTTTGCAAAAATATTTTTGCTGTGAATTTTGAGTACTAAAGTTAAATGAAATGCAAGTTCTAAGTGTGACTATAGGGTCAATCAAAAATCAAGTGATAAATAAGGAATGTGACAAGAGATAGGCAGTCTTTTATGGAATTGTCTCCAATGCGATAGCCATTGTATTTTCATAATGTTTTGAAATAGAGGTTTCCTCTGAATCACTACTTTCCTCTTTTCCACTGCTCAGATTTGAGAGTTTAGAAAGCAGCAGATGAGCAGAGCAAAGACCTCAAACGTGTTTGGGAAAACAAAGAGTTTACTCCAGTTTTTAGAGCATCTTCTCAGGTGCCTCTGTTCAGCAGTGGGCAGAGTAAGGAGGGGCAATGGGAAATGCCAGCCTCACCCACACACAAATCCTGCTGCTCACAGGAACTGACAGATCTGGTTTCACTCGAGTCCAAACCATGCTACAGCACCTCTAATTATTTTTCTTGACATCCATTTTTTTCCTTGAGTGGTGTTGTTCTATTGTCAATAGCACTGGCATCAGATATCGGTGCTCTGAACACGGGCAACTTTTTTCCTGTGACCTGAGAGGGAATTCCACATTGGAATTGTATGAGACATGGTGGATTTGTGATGCTACATTCCATGGAAAATGATTGCTCAGTGTCATCTTCTGCTTTTTTGCTTGCAGATGCATTCAATTTGAGCTCCTTTAAAATACTTTAAAGGGTACATCTAGAAGAAAAAGACTTGTGTTTTCTTCTAGAAAACTCTCCCCATCACATATCTTTCTTTCTCATAAAAGAGATTTTCTTTCACTACCTCTTAAGGTTTGAAGTTTTCAGCATTTCTGTGAAGATTGATTGGGAAAAAACATTATTGATTGTAGTTAAGAATGCAATTTTTTCTGTAAGTGTCATAACATTTGGGCTAATTGATTCTCAGGAGAATAATGACATGAAACATGTAGTAAGAAATATTCATGATGCAATCTGTAAAAAACTACTTACTCCCTTACTGCCTTATTCCCCCAATAAGCCATAAAATTTTTTCTTCTTAGAAAGGATGAAAAATAAGACATCATTGGAGATTCTTTTCAGTGTTATTTGGGGTTACTTGGAATTCCTTTAAGTGTCGATGAATTTAGATCTGGCAGAACTCCAATTCCAACAGGGTTTTTTTTTTTTTCTGCATATGCCCTGGGAGAAGGTCAGAGAAATTCAGAGCATACAGATGAAACAGAGAATTGCAGTACTAGGGGAGAGTAACAAGAAGAGCACAAGAGTATCAGAAAAAATACAGTGGCTGTCTGTGAAGCTGCTCATTTAGAAAATGGGATGATTGAGATAGATGATGGGTTAAGTTCCAAAAAGTGCACACTGCTAAGTGTTGTATTGTCTGATGTGTGAATATTTTAGAATATTCCACGGATCTAGCAAATGGAGTGTGATCTGGCAGCTGCCTTACAACCTGTGATCTTTGTGATTTTCAGTGTTGAATCTGTAAAAATTTTCCCCTTGTTGAAATGAATTGACAGTAGGGATGTGGTACATGTATTAAGCAAACTTTAGAAGTCATCCATGTATCCAAAATAAAAAAGACTTTTTGAAGGGGGATTTTGGGTTGCAGAATAGAAGAACCCAAAGCATCAGGGTGTTCCAGGTGAGCTACAGCAGCCTGTGCATCTTTCTTACTGTGTGGCCCTGTAAATCAGCAAAGTGATTTGTAAAGGATGTGATCTGGACCATCCAAATCTTCCCCTGAGCCACTTTATAGGTTTTTTTCCTTTCTTGAATTTGCTGATAGACCAGGCTAGAAGCAGAGCAGGGGAGATACTGGAAAAAGTGGGAATACTAAATGGAGGCTGAAGATAATGACGTTAATTAGCTTTTGGATGATAGATTATTTATTTGCTGTGAAATTTGTGTGGATTGCAGAAACTTGTTTGCTTTCTTCTTGGAAATAGAGTCATATTTCTGAATCCCCAAAATGTCTCCTGTTCTGTGAGCTCTACACTAATCTACTTGATAATGCAACTGGGCATGAATTTTTGAGTTTGTTGTGTTTTAGTTTTTTGGGGTTTTTTTCTAAAGCAGACAACAATTTTGGGTTCCTGCTGCAGCCTGCATTAGCAATGCTCCTTAGTTATGAGAACTTGAGCTTTTCTGCCTATAATAAAAATGTCAAACATCTTCATAGGATCCTGCTGGGACTTTTTTTTGTGCACAAAACGTTGTGCTACCCAGAGTTGTGCTCCCTGCCTCCTGTGCTGACATTGTTCTGGTGTTGTTGCTAACAATGTGCTGCTGCCTCATTGTGCTGACTGTGTGCTAGACATCTGCTGACTGAGATTCAGATGTTTCACCCACTGAGCTGAAGAGTTTTGGGATCACTGGGGCATGATCAGGAGCACTTGACAGCCACAAGGACTCAGCAGGGAACTGTGGAATGTAGGCCAGGGCTGACATAAGGCTGTCATGTTGGTGTAGTTTAATTTGCTTATGCCTGCACCAAGGCAGTTGCCTGAACTCTAGGTTTTATTATTTTTACTCTTCTTTAGAGAAACTTCAGTTTGTTAGAATGGCAATTGGCAGCAGGCCCGTTATGTACAGTAGAGGGGGTGTGTGGAATCAGCTAATTGCAGGTTCTTCCAAATCTATCAGAGGGGTTTTAGGTTTAGTATCTTCCTCACTGTTACCTCTTCAGTAATAAGAACTTGAAACATGAAGGTTTTATGAGGTTTCACTCCCTTTGAGGAAACTGTTTAACTAGCAAATAATCCCTACTTTGCTTGCTTACAAAGTTCAATAGTGCTCTGGATTTCACTCTTTGGCAAGATGTCTAAAAGTTATTTGTTGTGTACCCCACTCATTCCGTGATTCTTTCTCATTGTCTCCCTCAGACACAGAATAAATCCTTAGATGAGCAGGAGTGAACATAGGATGTGGTAATACATATAAATGCTGAACTCCAGCCCAAATTATCACCTGGTTTCCCTGCTAACCCATCCCTATCTTCTGGTCTTGTGTATTCCAAAACATGGCTTGGCTGAAGCAACGTGGTCTTGAGTTCCCCATTCCTGACAGCCATTGACTTTTCAGAGCCATTTGAATTTTTCTGAACTGTCACAGATGAATTTATTGAAGCTGGAGATATCTAAGTGTTAGACACAGAATGTGAATCAGAGTACATGCACATTGGCTGCATGTACTTATGCTGGAATGCCTCCCAGTATTGATGCCTTAGGATTTCAGCTTTTATATTTTCATCTATTTGTAACCCTGCAATTCTTCAGTGAATCACTCTAAACTCCATATCCAGTGTGAGCTGCTGCTCTCCCATTTTGGGCAGACACAACAATTCCTCTCCAGGCTGGGAATCAAGGACACCTCACTGCCTCAGGCCCCCAGAGATGGAAACAAAAGTGAGTTGGGGGAGAAAAATTGGGGTAAATGACTACATTACCTGGAGCTGTGATTGGAACATTAACCCCCAATGTGCAAATGGACCAAACTTATAAAAGTGTGAAAATCTGTGACCCATTGTTCATTTTGGGGGTAGCCCTTGGGGGGCTTCGTCTGCCCAAAATGTACCAGAAGGCCTTTCAATAAATATAATAAAAAAATAAAATTAACAAAAATACAAAAATAAAGTACAAAAGCTGATCCAGTGGAGACATTTCACAGCACACTCATCTGTTGGGAGTGGTGCAGAGACAGTGGTGCCACATGGCAATTGTTGATACTCTGTGTGTGTGCCAAGAAAACACATATTAAGAGGCAGAGTTGGTTCCATTAGACTGATTTGTTGGGGTCAAGACTCATCCATCACATCTCTCTGCAACTGTTGTATGTGCAGGTACCTGCTGGTCACTGTGGGAGAAATCCTGGACATGCAGCCAGTCTTCACAGGAGAAGAAAACAAGGTCATGAGTGTTTCTAGTACAGGAATCTCCATGCTTGGCTGTAACTACAGCTGCACTTAGTTCAACATCCTCCCTCCAGCTGCAGCCAGCCTTGGAAGCCTAAGTAAAAGTATGAGGACAGATGAAAGGAATTTTTTTTTTTTTGTATGAATTTGTCCAGTGTAAAACCCACAGGGTGGAATCTTCTGCTAGTGAGTCCCAGGCTGCAGCTCTGCCTCGTCCAGAGAATGTGCAATAATGCTTTTATTGAATTTGCCTCCTGCTGTTCAAATATTCCATGCTCATTGGCTTTTGTGTTAGAAAGCTCAATGAGGAATTGTTCTCTGGCCATCACCTGCAGGTCTACAGACCATGTTAGAAGCCATTCATATATTCCTTTCTGATTTTCCACTAGCCATTCTTGTCCTTCCCAGTTCCACTAAGTCCATTTTCTGACCCATTGGTAAGAACTCTGAAGAACCGTCACAGACATTTTTCTTGTTCTTGGTTCTTTTCAAAACAATTCCTAACTTTCTACTTGCCTTTTGGATTGCTGCTAAGCAAGATTTTTTTCATAAAACCACCTGCAGCTAACTCCCAGATTTTTTCTCAAATGATAATAAGCATCTTGGGCTTTGTCAGTATCTATAAAGCATATATAAACTTAAGTACATTTTTGCATTATGGTGCACTTTTCACTGAATATTTTTAGCCTTTTTATCACTCTTCATCCTGCAATTCTTTGGTTAGCTTTTAGTTTTATTTGTTTTTATTTTTATAGCTATCATTAGACAACTGGGAAGACCTAAGGGTTCCTAAGCTTCGTATTCTGCCTCTGTTGTTAAGAGTTTGGAAATAGAGAAGTGCACTGTGATATTTCCCTGCCTCCTTCCAGATTCCAGAACAGGAGACATTTTAAGACAGAAATATGTCTTTAGTAGCTCTTAAAAAGTTGTGCATTCATGAAAAATGTCCAAGAGTCCACTCACATCCCTACTTCCCTTAACATGATCCTAAGTGGTCACAGTGTCCTCAGTGATCACACAAAAAATGAGTGTAGTCTTTTCCATCTTCCATTTCTTAGGAAGTGGGAAATTCCAACAGGTAACAGCACACCTGTCCCACAGTTCCATCTTTTTTTGGGCCAGTAACATCTGGTGCTGGAGACTTGCACCAAGAGCTGCTTGTATCATTCTGCACATGTGAACTGTTTTTATTCATAAAGTGGTGAAGCTCTGGAGAACTACTATTTTGAAAATATGGGTGAGTAGTTTATTTTGTAATATGCAACTCCTGAATAACTGTTTTCAATATGTAATGTAAACTTCTGTAGTTTGGCCTGAGTTAGATTCTTACCTGAGTGCATGTTCCTTATGCTTCTAAAATCTACTGCTTCCCTCCATTCCAAAAGTGCTGTACACTTTACTTTAGCAGACATTTTAGGTTGCTAAAAATTATTGAAGAAGAAAATAAACTTACCTTCAAAATAAAGCAACAGCCTGATGCATATGGGAGGTCTAGACAGGTTTTCAGTGGAATATTTTCTGTTTTAACCATGCAGTGATCTGGGCACTGAAAAGCTGTCACTGTGATTCAAGGTTGAAGAAGAATTTATGTATTTTATTAGAATTCTTGATCTCGTGGAAGGGAATTTTACTGCAACTACAGTGCATATGTCTGTAGGGATTTATGGTTTTATTTAACCCTCAAAGAGAAAAGAGGGAGGGAGAATTCATAATGGGCTTCTTACAGATTAGAAATCCTTGTAGTCCAGGCAAAAGAATGGTTTACTCCTTCATTTTACTTTCATCTCAGAATCTCAAATGAGCAAATGTTCCAACCATGATTAACCTGATGCACATCCTTGGCTTGTGTGGGCCAGATAATTGTGAAAAGTTTGTGCTTAAGAAGGCTGGGAAAATCATCAGAGCACCTAAACAGGATTTTTGTTCTTGCTTCAGTCTTTGAATGAAGTGTTAGCAGGCAGAGCATTTTCTTCCCAGGCTGAGCTCCTTCCTGAGCTCACAAAGGACATTTGTAACTGATGGATGAACTCATTTTGCCTTTTCCCTTAAACAGAAGAGTGATGTTATTTTCTGGGTGCTCACAGGAAGTTGAAGTGTAAACTTGTCACTGGGTGTCACTGTTACACCACAGGAACCTGGGTGAAAGTGGATTTCTCTGCCCTTGAACTACAAAGATCCTAAAGGCTGAAGCACAAGTGGCAGAGGCTCTTAGGATGGGTGTGAATGTAGAGTTGATTTTATGGCCAAAATACACCACAAGGGTTTCTTCCAGCGCCAGCAGTGCTCATCCACTCCTTGGTGCTCCCACATTTCAGCTCTGAGGGGAATTTCCCTCTGGGATTTTTTGCATTTGGCTGTTGGAGAGCTGCTACCTGTTTTTTGTGTGCATCACTGTTCAAAAAAACCCAAAAACATTCCAACCATCCAATGGAAAAGTGAAAAGGATTGCTAGAGAATGCCTGACCCCATTCCCCCACCCCAAATTATGTTTTAAACAATCCTCAATTAATAAATTTTTAAAAGCAGCACTGACAGTCAGTTTTCTTGGCCATACTTTCCCAGTACTTAATCACTCTTCTCACAGAATTTTCTTATTAGCAAACTTGATGTCCTTTTCTGGAGTTTAGTTAAGTCTTCTTCCACCAAGCAGGAACTGAGAATTAAACCAACCTTTCTGCTCTGCTTCAGACCCTGAAGGGATTGTTTTGAGGATTTGGAGTATGTTTTAAACTTTTGTTCAGCTAACAATCAAATTAATATGTACATCAGGAGGGAATGAGGATTTTGGCACCACATTTCTTTCAAAGTAAGAACCACGTTTAATATTAAAATGTTCATTTCGTCTGTATATTAGTAAAGGAGGGGGGACAATCAAAGTAAATCAAAACCTTTTATTTAGTGTTTAAAATCTCTTGCTGGTGCTTCGAACTTTACCAAATTCTTTCATTGTTTTCATTCAAACAGGACAAAATCCCCTACAGTTCCAAATATATCTGTTTTTTTCCTGTTTTATTTCAAATTGGGGGATTTTTCTGTATCTTGTAACATTACATTTTGGAAGAGAGAGGGAGGAATATTTCAACTCCTGTGTAATACTAGAGCATCTAGTAATGTGAACAGTATCAGGAGCAGTATTTGGAGGTGGCTGAAGGGATTTTAACCACTAGAAAAGAAAAATGTGCACATTTAAACATTGAACAGGTCATAGGTATTGATTTCCGTGCTAAGTGATCAAACCTGCTTAGTTTAATTGCTGATGTCATAACACATTTAGTTGCATTCTGTCTTTTCCTTGAGGTTAGGTATTTGCAGGTCACTTGGTGGAACTCTGCAGCTTGGGCTGGATTGATGAGGCAGGGCTGTGATGGTCAAATAATTGTCCTTAGCACTTGTTGAAAACCTTCTAGTTAATTAAATGACATGTTTATTGTCACTATAAATGGACACATGATTAACAAGGAAGAAATAAAAGCATCCCACATTTATCAGCACTGGTTAACTCCGTGCTCTTGAGATTTCCTGCTTTACTGAGGAAAATTTAAATGATTTTCTCAGAAAAGGGGATTAGTACCAGCATTATTGTCAGTTGTACTGAAAAAAGCTGATGATTTTTTCACAAGCATATTAAATCACCCTGATTAGATTTTGCATTCAACTCCCTCAAACACAGAAGATTGTATTCCAGTAGAAGCCAATCATATTAATTACATCTGAAGAGTCTGCATATTCAAAAGCCGTTGCTTGTTTTATGGACAGCAAAAATAAACACCATCTCTTTTTAATAATTTTAAGTGGGTCACTTTCAAAATTGTATCTGTTTTAAATAAATTATCATATTGTTAAGGGCCATGGGCAAAAGCTTTTTATCAGCAATGTGACAATTTGGGATTTGTTTTGTTTTATAAGGACCAAAACATTTGTTTTAGAAGTCACTACCAGCCAAACACTTAAAAGATATGACAGTGCATCTCATCTGGTTTCTGGGAGTTCTGCATGCTGTGAGTGGGTAAGAACCATTTCTGCATGGAAATGCTGTAATTAGCAATTTGAGATTCCCAAACTCCTTAGAAAGCAAATCACAATGTGCAATATAAGGGATATAACTGAATAGCAAGGGATATAACTGGAGTGTTTATCTTTCTCTCAATTGTCATAGAGAAGTGCTTCTCCTCCTAGACACAGACAGGCACACAGACATTCACAGAGACAATTAAAAAATAAATGTATATTCTTTATATAACATATAATTTTTATGGACACAAAACAACTCTTACTACAAAGATGTTCTTGTTAAAATAGTTTGGTATTTTTGGCCTCCTCTTTCTCCTGCAAAACACATTTGGTCTTTGAGATATACAACTCTACATTTCACAGCAAGTTCCAAGTGAGAGGAGGAAAAAAAAATAATTCTAATTCTCTTTATATTTAGTAAAAAGATGGGTTTGAAATTTGGACTAGACTCGAGGTATCCTGCACTCTGTTTTTATCATCAGTCCTGCTATTTTCCTGGTTATATTTGTTTTAGCAGGGTAAAGTTTAAATTTGGCTTTTTGAGAATTTGGCTCAGTCTGCTCCTTTTCTGCATGGTCCTGCAGGTGCTGCTGCAAATTCTCATTTGTGCACTTTGTAAGGTTGTACAAAGCTTCTTCCAGGATTATCTGAGCACTGAAATTCTTCACAGAGATTTCTGAGGGTTTTCAGTTCAGCATTAAAAAAAATAAATTTTACAGTGGTTAGTTTTAACTCTTGAATCTGTGAATTGGAAATTGCTCTTGCAGTTTCTTTGCTTCCTAGCTTTGCCATCTTAATGAACTTTTCTCAATGTTTGATTCTATGAAATCTCAAAAAATACAATGGTATTGCTCCTATTAATTTCTGATGTTTCACATAATGACATAAACATTTTGCTTTATGTAAATCAATATTCAATTATGGCAGAGAATTATGTAGAAACAACTGAAGGTAGCTGTCATACAGAATCAGGTAATTTTACTAGAAACATTACTTAGCATATAAAAGAAATTATTTCGTGATGATTTATTTGTATAGAATAGATTGTTTTTATTGATGTAGAAAGGGATATTATGTGCAGAGGAAGAAGAGCATTTGCAGTTAGTGATACTTTCCACTTTTCTCTGAAATGCTGTTGCAATCCATGATTAACACTTTGTCAATTTGTGTTATTTTGTGTTTAATAGACCTGCATCTAGTGTCCACAAATGATTAAAATCAAACAGACGTTCAAACAAATAAATAAACAAGAAAAAAATTTAACTGAACAACAGCAAAAAATCATGTTAATCTGAAAGCCAAGGCAAAGACTAAAAATTGCCAGCTGAGGGCAAAGCCAAATGTGTTGAGCATTGTTGAGCTCTTGCTCCATTTCCTGGCGCCCTCCTCACAGCCCTGCTCGTTTGTTGATCTTTGTGCTCCCCTCTCTGCTGCTCAGCCCTGAGCTGGGTTTGCCATCACTCCTGGGCTGACCCAGGCTGCTTCCCTGGCTGTCTGCAGAAAGCACAATTCAATGGGTCTGACCTGACAGTTTCATATTTAGGTTTTTTCATGGCACTGGGAGTGTTTACATAACTGCTCAAAGGAGGCTTTTTCTATGTACCTGTTTACACGTTTTAGTTCTAAAATTCATGAAGCCATCGTGCCTTGGAGAGTGCTTGCATAGCACTTGTGAGCCCTTGATTGATGAGGATAAAAGCCCTGTTAGTGAATCATGGGGAAAACATTCCATAACGAACTGGTCTTTTAATGAGGGTCACCCCTGGAAGGAAAGGGATGGAGGAGAGAGATCCTGTGGTGTTTGGGAGATACAATAGTGGGGGAATGGCTCAGACACCAGCCTTTGTGTGCAAATTTCCCACCAGAACCAAACAACTTCTTTTCTTTTTTTTTTTTTTTTTTTTTTTTTCCCGAATTTAATTAAGTGGGTTTGGAGTCCAGCACTGGCCTAACAAGCACTTCTTCATGAATGAAAGGTTTGTCTCTGGCAGCCAGGCAAGGCTCTGAACAATGTCAACAGCAATTACTGCCAGCTCTGGCCACTTGAACAGCTCCTGAGAACAGGAGGTGCTGAGCAGACAGTGCAGTGCTGCCAGGAAAGTGCTGGGGGTACTCTTGGCCAACCTTACAGCAAACTTGTCATCCCTGCACCAGGATTTGAGCCTCTCTTGGGATGGACTTGTCTTGAGATGCTCCTGCAGTCAGGGAGTTTTCTCTTTGGTGTGGGGGAACCTTGTAAGAGCTGTATGACAAGAAAAGGTGATGTTTGTATGGGTGCAATCAATTATCCCAGAAGTGATGAAGCTAATTCTCTTAAATTTAAAAGGATGCAACCCTGAAAGTTATAGCAATCCCTTTTATGCATCCCTGATCTTCCTTAATTTGTAGTCCCATTTGAATGGTAATTAATGGGCACCTAATGTTATTTTTCTCTATACTTTTCCTTTAGAGACACATTTCTTGTCACAGGCTTTATCTTCAGAAAACTGAAGCACTGAGGTGGATTTTTCACTTGATAAGTAGTTAAAACCAAACAACAAACCCACAGATTTCTGTGTTAGGGGAAAGCATGCTGCTGTGAGAACACCCGTGCTGCAATTTTGCCAGACCTGTTCTAAGTAAGAGCCGTTATGCAGTGGGTATTCTGTAGGAAAATGATGTGTTCTATGGCATCATCAGCATGGAATTGTGATAAGAATTGGAATTGGTGACAGCACAGTCAGTGCTCAGTAGCCAACACATGTTCCACCTGCATGCACAGTTCAGAGTGCAGAGAAGATGTGATTATTTATTTAAACCATAGTAAGTTTGCTTATGTAAGAGTACCACCAGGTTTGCTGCTCATATTCATTCCTATTTCATTCTGTAAATACCCTGAGAGTTCATGCCAGGATAAAGAATAATTCTGTGATGCAGTTCTGTGTCACCCCACTCTCAGAGAAATCTATTGCTGCCTGAAATTCTTTTTGCTCACATTTATGAATGCAGCTCTTGACTTGGGTTGATTCCTGTCAGTTTAAAGCCCTGGCAGTGCCATTTAAAACCTGACAAGTTGTACAATGAACTGCCTGCTCATCAGCTCGGGGTAGGCATTGAGAAGTTTCATTGGAGGCATTTTCACAAGCAAATCAACGTGAGAAATGCAACTCTCTAAATTAATGCAGTGCTGCAGTGCTTTATCTGTGTAAGGCTTTAAAATTTCTCCAGTTCATGGTTATGAAACCCTCAGAGTGTCAGTCAGGGGGTTTTCACCCAAGGTGAGCATTTTATTGGTTTATTTTAGTTCAGTTTTTGTAACAGGTTTTTTTAGTTATAGTTTTCTTGGTTAGATTATTGTCTAATAAGCGAAGGTTCAGGTTTTTATTTAAAAATGGGGGGAAATGTAGCAGGGATTACCAGGATGTTCCCAGAGGAGCAGCAGTTCTATTTATTGATATATGTTTTGTAATTATGAAAATATTTATTCAGGTTTCCAGTTACATTTTTTCCTCTCAACTCTTCACTTATGGATGGACATATTTTGAGAAGCTACTCTCAGAAAAGCATCACTGAGTGTCAGTGCCTACTCTTTCTTTTTTCAGAAGTACTCTGCAGGTACGTCCTCATGATCATGCCAAACAACTCTGAAGCCTGCCTTCTCCATTAAGTAGATTATAATTCTGCACCCACAAAACTCATTTTTGACACATTAAGTCAATACTCATGGCAGGCAGTTTTTTCTATTTCTTTTCCACATTGCACTGTGCTGAACTCAGCTGCTCTCCAAGAAAATTTATTTTCACAGCTACAATGCACTGTCCAATTTGTTTTTCACAAACTGCAAATAGTTTAGGAAACCTTTTATTTTCAGGCTTTATATGAAACCTGTGCTTTTTTCTGAGTGCAGTTTGATATGGTTTGTGCTGTGCCATACCTTGCAGAGGTGCCTTCAGCTGCTCTCTGTGGGGTCTGGGGTCAGAAGTCTCCTTGTTCCCCTGGTCACCCTCAGGGGATTTAAATGGCAGAGGAATGTGAGATAACAATTAGCTTCTGTTCCTCAGATGCCTAATCTCATCAGTGTACCCACGGAAAGGAAATTCTAGAAGGAAAAAAAACCTTTCTCACTTGTTTTGAATAGGTAGATGAGTAACAAGTTTAAGGACTGAAAAGAATACACAAAACCCAGGGAACCTCTGGAAGCAGAATCATAAATCTGAGTAATTTAATTGGTGGATGCATAGGATAAGGGAAGAACTGAGATAATATTTTATGAAGTTCAGCTATAAGACTGTTTTTCATATGAACAGAAAAAGATTGGCAGCATTTTGCTCAAATGTGAGAGCCTAGGATTGTTGTCTATCTTGCTGCAGTATAGAAGGATTTTGGCTTGAACATTAACATTAATGTTTCTGGAGTGGCAAAATACACCCTGGGAAGCACAAACTTCAACAGAGTTAGGATTTTCACAAATGGATGAAAGCCATTTTTGAGTGTTTCTTGGATTTTTTTGGAGTTTATAATTTTTAGTATAGACAAAGTGAATCACTCAGAATAATCATTACCCTGAATTATAGGATTTTTCTAAATAAGTTCTTCATATAAAATGCTTAGTGTTTTGTAGAATTGAAAATAAAACCCTCACATGTATCTGATGACTTCAGTGAAGTTTCTAGGATATCATATGTTAAACAGATTGTTCCCAGTAAAAAAGTTTTTTCTTTTCCTTTTATGTGCACTTTATTCTCCCTCCATTTAATAGGTAAAATATCTAAGGTGAGAAAGTGTTGTAATTATTTTTTTATCACAATGATTCCATAACATTTGATGTGAAATGGGAATTTTTGTTCATATCTGGTAGCTTTTTGGTCAGTTCAGGAAAAGCTAAAAAATTCATTTTTTTGAGTTCGGGGACAGCTCTATGAATATAAACAGAAAAACTTCTGGCTGCAGTGGATGGTACTCAGGGTACACAGATCCCTGTATCAGGATGGATTCTTTTTATGGAGCAATTTGTAGATAACCTAGCGAGTAAAAATTTTAATTTAAATGCTCTCCAACATGGACATTAATGTAGAAAAAAATGCAAGGATGTAGAAACAGGGAGATGTCAGGTCCATGAGCTGCCAGACTGTTCTCTGATTTCTTCCTCCTGGTTTCTTGGGAGCCTGGATGAGGATGGGGAGGGTTTGCTTGTGACCCCTTTCATCTGCCCTTCAGGGTGTCACCTCAAGGAGAAATGGAGTCCTTGTGTCCCCTGCACTGCCCTGGTACAGACAAACCAAGAGCGTGGGGAATAAAAAGGTTGGGAAACTCAAGCACAGAAAAGAGCTCAGTGTCTCTTTAATAATATAGTTTTTACTTGCTTACACTTTATTGGGGCCAAAAGAAAGCAAAACCCCCCTGAAATATTTACTTCCTTGGGAGAGCAGAGGGCAGATTACAAAAAAAAGAAAGAAAATTGCCAGTTGATGCAGGATCTAAAGCTATGACTCCAACAAGAGTAAAATTTTGATTTAAGAGTCTCAGTGCAATGCAGTGACTGTGTCCTGAACAAAACATGAGCCTTTGCAAATCCAACAAAAAGGGGGTTTTTTTGGGAGATCATGGGAAGGATGTGCTGAAAAGCTCAGAAATCATCAGTCCAAGTTATTGGTTTCACTGCCTGCCAGTGGCCATAATTACAGTGAATAGTTCAGAGCAAATAATTCGACAAATTTCTTTTTCACCTCATGAAGAATCTGTGGGTAGTTCACATGCTCTTTGCGTTTGTTTGTTGTTGATATTTATTTATTTGTTCTTGTGTGACTTTGTTTGCCTGTATTTTTGCTGTATTTGGCTGATGTTTTGTTTTCTAATTTTATTTTTCTCGTTGGACATAGGAAAAAGTAATCATATAACTCTTTCTTAACTTGAATTGTTTCAGGACCTAAGTAATAAATCTAAAGAAGGTTGTGCCTTTTCAAACAGCCTTACAGAGAAAAAAAAAAAAAAAGATTTCTCTTTAGTGCAGGCTTAAAATGTCTGTACTTCTGTTAACAAGCCTTTATTCTAATAAATATACTCAGGAATGATCTAGCCTAAAATTGTTCTTGAATTTTTAAGAAAAAATTGTTGTTCTTCATTGTAAGCACATTTCACTTTTGCTATAATTGCTCCCTCTCATCTTTAGCAGGGTGTAATAGGCATCATGGAATGCATCTGTTGAACAGACTTTCTCTTTTATCAAATATGAAGAACTTAATATATTTTCAGTAACCCTGACTTGTGCTAATTTTTTATTATTTTGCTTTTACAGTTTGTGCAGAATCACGAGGACACTACTCTGAATGTCCTACAGGTACTCCAAATGCTTTGTGACAGCACTTCCAGGAACACAGGTCTAGTCTAGCATGTAATTAATGCTGGTGATTCCTCTCTGATCTTTTCACTCCTTTAATGTGCATCTCTGGCTGAGAAGGAGATAATAGACAATCATGTAAGGAAATTCTTGATTATGGCTTGATTGAGCTTGTGTGAGCTCTAGAGAGCTGGTGTTGTCATGGTTTCCAAGCCATTTAACATATGACATTTTTACAGAGACAAGATGTTAGATAGCCATCCAAAAAATTGTAATTTGGATTAGGTCTAATCCCTCTTTGAATGTCAGATCAGGTTTATTTTCATAGACAATCAGTGACCAGGTCTTATATTAGTAGCTATAAAAAACAGATTGTCTTCCAGAAAACTTGCAGAACAGAGGGAAGAAAAAAAATTTAAAAATCTGTCATTCAACACAAGAAGCAGATTTGCAGTTTTTAGCAATGCATACTGGTAAAAATTTCCAAATACTCTTGTCTTTTAGTCACCATATTTATAATTAATTGCAAATAAAATAATAATAATAATAAGATCCTATTATTGTGGGATCAGTAGTGTCCCAAAAACTCACAAACTCAGTGTCTCAACCCAGGTTGAACTTTCAACAAAACATCAAATCAAAGTTTAATATAGGTGGGTAGAGATGGCTGAAGGTTTCTCTCCAACCCATTGCTGTCCTCCAGGAGGAGCTGAGGTGACAATAAAATACTTTATAAAACCTGTTTAATACTGGATTGCTTTCAACACAAAATGCACATGGTGCTCGTTGCCCTACAGTTTGCGTGTTTTGAGAAGCTGGGTGCATGTGTTGCACTTTACCTGGACAGGTGTGGTTTGATTTCTCTCAGCTGACGCTTTGGGACACTTGAGGGTGCTTCATATGATCACCAAAATATGTCCCAGCTCTTCATGAACACTCTGGTGCCTTTCTAAACATCTAAATGAAGGTGAAAGAAAGAGGAGGGCACTATGACACTTTTACTAAAGGGGGAAAAACCTGACAACCCCACAAAGAAGTAATTAGGTTTTTATATTGCTGGTGTCTGATTAATCTAAATGGACTTAAAATTTAATTATATTTACCAGCAAGGAAACAGCTTTTTAAGTATTGCAAGTTTGCTCATTCTAATGATCATAATATGATTTTTAACATTGAAATGAATCTATATGCCAAAACATGCCAGGTCTTGGCAATATATGGAGAAAAGCAGCTGTTGTCACTCCCCAAAGTCGTGTCATACAGACCTGCACATGCTTTCAGAAGATAGAAATACTGGGTAAAGGGTAAAATGTAGGTATGGATCATAAGAGAGAATATTTTATATTTTACTTGCAACACAGTGATTTTAATTGTATTGCTGGCAATGCCACTGTCTACTTTCTCATAATGCTGCCTTTCCACAGGCCATACACTTCATGTTTGAAGGGTTACCATGTCAGAGAAATATTTGTTTTCCCCTTTTCTTCACTTAACACCCTCTGGATTCTTTATCCATACAACCACAAGTGCCAGAGGAGTCTCTCCTGCATGCTGGGCTTTATTAATTCTTTGCCCTCTGTGAAGCAATTTTCTGCTGCTATGCAAGAGAGTGTTGTTTCCCAATTATTTGTAGTTTCCCTAAGCTTTAGGTAGCACCTTGCTCTCCATATTGTTCTTTTTCTTTGGAAAAACACAGAAGTCTCTTTCTCTGAATTTTAGGAACCTTACACCAAAATATTAGAGCATTTTCAGTGTCCAGCTTTTTTCACAGATATCAGTGAAGTTATGGAAACAGTTATTTTTTTCCACCAGTGATTTTTTCAGAGCCAGCAGAGGGAGCACAATAAAAGAACTCATTATACACATATGTCTACTTGTCTGTAGTCAAAGTATTTAAAAGATTTCTTCAGGTATGTCAGTGTTGCCAGAGCCTTTTACTTGTAAGTGAAGTGTGTGGTGAGGTGAGGGAGTACAAATACAGGAAGCAGTAAGACAGGGACAAGGCTAGTTTTCAAAACAAGAGATTATGTTCCTTACTTTCTGTACCTGCCATTGAAAATGCAGGAATAAATGACAATATTTTGTGCTGGAATATTAGATAATCTAATGCAGCTGCTCAGGTAATTTAATAGCCTGTAGGATCCTTGTTGGAGCATGACAGAAATGCAGTTTTTACTGACTCAAAAACATCTTAATTTAATCATTTGATCATTAATACTGATTGAATGAGATGGACAGTACATCCATGGTTTAGGAGGAGGTCTTTTGTTGTACATGTACATACATCATAGTCAACACCTTGAGTCTGACTGTTGTGCGATGATTACAGACACAATTGTAGTCATATTCTACTGGGTCTGCTCCTTTGGTTTCAAAATTGTTCTCAAAGCAGCAGTCATCTCCCAAATTTTTGTTTTGCATTTGAGTGATTCATTAACCAGGCACTACTGTAATGCATAGGGATAACAGGAATGAGAAAATAATTAATAAAGCAATGGAATTGGTCCTCATCCACTCCAGTGTTTTAATCCCTTATCCTGTGAGAGTCTTTTATGTGTCCTGGTGCAGTCCCCAGCAATGAGGTTATTGGCCTGGCTGATGGAACTTCATTGTTTTCACATGTTTTGTGCCATTCAGCAATGGAGCACACACCTTGCTGACTGGCAAGCACTCTCAGTCCTGCAGAGAATCAAAATGGTTTGCAGGAGGTTAAACCATCTCCTGACTTTGTTAGATTGGATAGATCCATTGGAGGCAGCACCACAAAACATCACTGTCAGCTGAGCAATGGAGAGGAGCTGTGAATGATGAGGACTCTGGTTATGAGTACATCATTTAGACTTGCTTTGATTATTTAGGCTTCCCCAGTAAAGTCAGTGTCGTGCAACTTGAAAGGCAGTCCATCACATTTTTCTCTTTTCATCGAAATCCAAGATTTAGTGGAGTTAACTGAAGATCTGCAGCTTGCCCAAGTCACACTGGTGGGTTGGCTCAGCAGTTTGAAATTCAGCATCGCTGCTGCAGGCCCACTGTCATTCTCTAAGTGCACTGTAAAGCCTTCAGTCGTGATTAATGGTCAATGTGTTGATTGCTTTAATCCAGCATGTCACTTATGTGCCTCTGTAGCACCTTCTTTCTACTGTCAAGCTTGTTGGGATCTGTGTGCCTGAGATGCAGCCTGAGGCATTTGGCTTTTTAGCTGTGAAGACAGGATTTGCAAATTAAATGGAAGAATGCTAATCACTTAATGTCCTTGTTTGTTCCTTTTTAAACTTTGTAGACTAGACAGTTAATCAATTATTTGAAATGATGATTCCTGCAATACCACATATGAACACCAGCAAGCTAAGAAAAGTCAGTGGGTAATCTTGTAATAAGATTTTGAAGTGGGCAATTATTTCATTTCTTGCACAGTCTTGGCAACTCTAATACACTGGCAGTCTGTGTGCTGATGGTTATTCCAATTTACTCAAGAGTCATCAGTAATATATTTGTGGTTTTGTCTAACTGCAAGATGTACAGTTTATTCTGGGGCACATTGAAATTGCTGAGAATTCTCTAAGTAGTTCTCTCATTTTTCTGAGGTGCATACTACTCATGAAGGACACTTACATGTTCTGGTAAAAGCAGTCAGAATACTCCAAAGAAATCAGTCCTGTGTGAACTTCTGAAAATTATCCTGTTCTTCTGGGTTACAGCAGAGCTGGTGATGGAATTTTTCAGTCACTGTCTCCACAGAGAGACAGTGAAGCAAATATTTGAGTCCAAAGAGATCTAGTGGCTGGGGAAAAAAACCAAAACAACAAGATCAGAAGAGTGTATTGAGGCTTTTCTTTCCCCAGCTGGTCATGGTGGGGTTTTTTCCACTTCTTCCAACTCAGGAGCTGTAGGGAGCCACCACACACCCCTGCAAGGTTAGTGAATACCATGTCCTTCCATCTTCAGTGTGATTACTGGACCGAAATTGTTATGTGAAGGCATTAGGGACACTATAAAAAGAATGTGATACTGTGCACTTCTTGTACACCCACCCAGTCCACATTTCACTCATTTTGTACAAGCCTGTCTTGGACAAAGACACCAAATTCATATCACTTGTCCCTTGCTGTAAGAATTACCAAGAAAGAAGGCAACACCACGAGCCTGAGTGAAATGCATATTCCCTTATCAGGTATCCTGTTAAGAAAACCATCAGTGATTACACACAAGCTGGGTGCATCAGGGATTGAGGGGGACAGAGTGGCAGATGTGGGCTGCTCTGAGTCCTGTCAGGAAGGAATGATTAATGAACAGCAGCTTCAGCTGAGGCTAACCTTTGGAGAGCCGAGCAGGACATCTGCAGAACTGTCAGAGCTTGACAAGGACAGAGCTGAACAACCAATTATTCCACCATCACTAAGGTGGGCTGTCAGTTTAATCCCAGACATTCACTTAGGCAAGGACAGGGAAATTTCTCCTTTACATAGCAGCACTCTGTTGTGACCTTAACTGTTTCTGTACTGCAGAGGGGAGCCATGGGGCAGCACCACAAACACAGAACTCCTGGAGTGAGAGAGGGTAGAGTGCTCAGAAATCTTGTGTCAAGCACCAAGGTGCAAAGAGTTAGAGTGGTTCTCTACTCAACTGTAATGACAAATGGGAATTTTTGTGATTTTTAGAAAAATAATATAAAATTGAATACTCTGCAGTACCAGTCACTGATGCTCTCAAAGTTTTATTTGTGACGAGAAAAAGTGGTAATTGCCAGCACATTCTGACTTGACCAGGCTGAGCTGTGTTTGTCCTCCACAAGAAGGCTGAGGATGGTTTCACAGCTGGTCCAGAATCCTGTGGTGCTTATAAAGGCTTTGAGGAGCCTTTCAGCTGGGAGTGGGAGCCAGAGTCAACCAGCCTGGGACCTGCACAGAATGTACCTGGGTCCTCCAGTTTTTGTTCTACTCTAAAAAGAAACAGTTGCATTTTATCACACAGTTCAGGAAACTGTCACAGATACTTTCAGTGCTACCAGAAAAAAATCCAAAAACCCCAGGTGGGTGGGAAAAAATGCAGCTTGGGTCTCTGGATGAAGCTACAAGATAGCCTTGTCTTGTTGGTTATTTTTCCTAAGCTCTTTATGTGCTCAATGAGCACAGAAAATGTAATTGCCAGTACACCTCTCTCTCTCTCTCTCTCTCTCTCTCTCTCTATTCTCCCTGTAAAGCATGATTTTTGCCATGTTTAATTGGGACATTCAGTTTGTAATTGCTTTTTTCTGGGAAATGCACTATTGCCACAAAATGAAGACATGAAGAGTCCTGAAAATTTTGTTATGGGATTTTGCAGTAAACTAGAATAAATATTATTCTCTTATGGTTCATTTTCTGAGTATGTTGGAGAAGTTTTTATTGAAAAAACAGAGATGATAAATCTCTTTTACACCTGTCTAAATATATTTTCAAATATGTTTCTGCTATGCAGAAATTTTGCTAATAAACTCCCAGTCGAGGTTTAGGCATTATAACAATGTTCTAGATAGCAGAGAGCTTATCTGAATGAAGATAAAATATCTTTTCATGGAATTATATTTGCAGATTGCCTCCAGTACATGCTGGCTGTAAAAAGATGGCATACCCATCATTGTACCAGAAATCAGTTTTAAAACAGGAGAAAATATTTGGATTTCTGACTGGGGCAGCTCTGCTGCACCAAAAGTGGAAAAAATCTTCTCAAGAATTCTGCTAAAACTGTAATATAGAGACCACTACTTTAACCATGCGCATGGTGAATTCTTTCAGTATCTGAATTTTTGTGTGTGTGTGGCATTTGCAGCACTGCATTCCTGTTTCTGTTGGGGGAACACAGGAAGCAGAGACAGCAGTTGAAAGAATGGAAATTGGTGTGTGTGTGTGTACCAAGAACTTGCAAAAATTCAGAGCAGATCATCTGTATTGCATGAAAATGTTCTTTGAGACATGGAGATATGCAAAATGCATTCTTCAATTTCAAATGGTGTCAGCGCTCTTGCAGAAGGTGCAATTCAGTCTGGTGTGTCAGGGAGGCTGCAGGGGAACAGCCTTGAATATTGATTATTTGATGCTGAATTGCAACCCAGAAATGTTGAAACAGCATCTATGCAGAGCAGTGTTTTCAAAGCTGAGGTTAAGGCCAAAGTGATTGCTCTTCCTGCTTAGGAATGGATTAAATATGAAATTCCAACATTAACTTCTTCTGCCCTGCAAGACTCATTTGGAGAGTGAATCTATTGGTTATCTTTTCTGTTAGTTGAGGGGTTTAAGGATTTGGTTTGTTTGGATTCTCTTCGCTTATCTTCCTTTCCATCTGGATTTGCAGGACACGCAGGATTTATCATGGTCCAGACTGGGTCTTTATTGCAATAGAAAAAAAAAAATAGCAGAAATTAAAGGGTTAAATTTGTGTTTTAATTGTGTTTCCTAAACTTAGTTGTACATTGATAGCAATTGTGAATATTAAAATTAATAATATTAATTGCAATAATAAGTTATTGTTTCAGCAGATGAGAAATGGACACTTTGGTTTAGACTCCCTGTCTTACAGGCTCTCTTTTTGTCATCTTTGCAGTAAAGAACAGTGGACAAGCTTGTTATTAATCACTACAGGGGAAAGTAGACTTAGAAATTCCTAAATTAATTAAGAAAAGCAAATTTATTGACTGCTCCACAGTTGGAGTGGGTTGTTTGCTGGCCTTCATTTTTTGACAGAAGATGATCAATATAGAGGGTAATTCCTGTGTCTTGTTAATAAATATTCACAGAGACATCCTACTGAGAGATCAGGTAGCTTTGAAATGTGAGCCCTGAACCATGGGGAAAGTCAAAAAAATCCAGCAGAATGTAATCAATTTAAACTAAAAAATGTTATTAAATTAGTTTCTTAATATCTAAACCTTTTATAGAGATAATGAGTATTTTCCTTCACCACAGATTTGAAAAGCAGGTGGCAGAGGAGATTGTCTTGAAAAATGCAAAACTCTGTAAATCTAAATAAAGGCAATATAAAATTTTGTACCATAATCAGGCAAATATTAATGAGCTGCTTCAGGCAGGTCCTCAGCCCAGAACAGATCATTCCCTTGTTCTTTCTGCATAGCATGGTTCTTCCAGGCAAGGCAGTGCTGCAGTTCAGACAGCTCCAATCACAACTTTCAGACAGAATTTTTCAGGGTATTTAATTTTTGTTGAATTCTTGGAATGATTTTTTGGAACAAAATACCAAGGAATTGTGCCCTCTAATTGAGGCCACACTCACAATTGTTCTTTGCCAACAAAACAAACTCAGTGTTAGAATTCTCGGTCAGAAACTCTTTGAGCACAGGTTTAACTCTGCCATTGCTGCGAGTGAAATCAGAGTTTTATGGAATTGTGCTTTCTCCTGTGATTCCTTTACATTGATCACATGGCTGCTACAGGGCTTGGACATTTGCTGTTTATTAAGCAGCATTATTGCTTAACAATATATAGATGAAGTGTCCGTAAATGAAACAAAATAATTAATTACTTAATGCAATGACACCAATTAGCCCTAAATTTTCAGAACTAGAAGGTTTAACTGAGTATGGAATGCATCCCTGAATGATTTAACAGAACATCATAACTCTTTCCATTCTGCCAAAAATTGTAACCTGGGATTGGTTTTGTAATGGTAATTGCCTTATCTTCATAAATTCTACAGTCATATAGAATTTAACTAGTATTGTAGCAAGAGTTCCCAAGAGTAAAAAAAAGAACAACAACAAAAAACCCCAGGTGCTGTCAATGGTAATTTAAATAAGAAAAGGCACGTTAAGTGGCTCTTCTTTCACCAGTAATAGAAATTAATTAGCTTTGAGCTGCTTTGGAGGCTTCACATTTTTTGCTGTGGTCGGCAATGTTTTATAATTGTATGGAAATAGTTTTGATTCGATCAAATTATCTGGTGTGAGGGTTCTGCAGGAAGGCAGAGGTACAAAAATCAAATGTCAACCTGCCTCGGTATGGAGACTGCAGAGGATCAAGGGTGTAAAGGAAGATTGTCCAAATGATTCTCAAGTGCTGGCAAAGGTGGTGCTACAAATCTGAAATGTGCTGTAGATGTGTGTCCCTGACTCTAGGAACTATTGAATGTTCTAAAGTGTGGCTGGTTTGGAGCGTTCCCTTGGAAGCCTCCAAAGACACTGTGCAGACATGCTGGGGAAATAAGTCTGTATTGCATCTAGGTTTCATCAAAAATAAAGTGTAGCTTTCTTTTTTGTCCCTGGTAGTTGTTTCACCAGGACCTGAGAGTGCTGATATCCATCAGCCATCTCTCAGGAGCTCACATCAGCCAGCAGAGAAAGACCGGAGCCTTGCTTGA
>PYHW01010420.1:322810-334707 GCA_013186435.1 Turdus rufiventris | reverse complement strand
ACCTTATCTATTATAGAAAGTTCCAGGGGCCAGGGGAAGATGGCTTTGGAGGAATTGTATCATCCACAATAAAGGTCTGATGAAAATCAAGAAAAAATATCAGTAGAAAGAATTCTCAGGATTGATACCTTCCTATTCTTCAGCATGATGAAGGGATGTTGGTTTTGGCATTTGTTCAGCTTTATGGCCAAGTGCCATAGCTGGCTTTCCACGAAGAGCAGAGCCACAGGTGCCACAAGGAGCTGGTCAGCTCAAGGTCATAAATTGGGAGTCCAACACAATTCATAATTTTCAGCCTGAGTGAATGAAAAAAATCAAATCTGGCAGAAGATATCAAGATCCTTCAGTCTTTTCTTAGAAATTTATTAACACAATGTTCCTGGGACATCTTTCTGCTGGAGATGAGCAGAACAAGGTTAAGACAACAAAAGAGATCCTTAGAAGGATTTTGGTGTTTGCTACAGAGACACTTTTCTGGTGTTAAGGAGAACTAATGCTCACATTCTTCTGAATGCACATCTGTGCAAGGTTGCTTTTAGAAATATGGAAGCATCATGGTCCTCCATCTGTGATTCTGCTAATTAATTTAGCTACTTAAATAATTTTAGCTCTTGAGTTGTATATTCTGAGAAATCTTCACAAGGTGTTTTCACTCTTCCTCTATTTTCCCCCTGCTTCTCTGTAAAAGGAAGTGTTCTAAATATTTTTGTCCTAATATGACAAAGTCAAGAGCTAAGAGAAGGCAGAGACAGATTCTTGCTAAGGGTGCACAGCAGCAGGATGAGAGATGATGGGCACAGTTTGGAGCATTCCCCTTAGGTACAGTAAAATATTTCCTAAATACTTTCTTTTTCCTAATCCTGTTGGTACATTCTCATCCTTGGAGAGGTTCACAAAAGTTGACTGGAGAGATACCTAAGAATTAGATCTGATCAGCCCTGCTCTGAGCTGAGATGGGGTCTAGATGACCTCCAGAGGACCCTTCCATTCCAAGCTAACCCCATTTATAATTCTGTGATTCACTGAAAGCACAGAGATATGTTCTGAAGTGTGGCACACATGCAAACAAGTGGCTCTTGAGCTGAAGTGTTAAGTTCTTTACTGTGATGTTGTCCAAAATAATTACTTGAGAGAGTTGCAGGAATTTAAGGGTATGAGATGCATATGGGATCATCAAAATGGATTGCAGAGTAATATTTCTTTTTCCAAAACATCTGAAAAAGTTAAATAAGTCAGATGAATAGAAGTCACCACTACCCTGAGGAGATCTCCAAGAGGAATTAAGATGAATTCCGGAGCAGCAGCTTCCACACTTTGCTGCATGGTCCATAATGGAGGTTGCAGAAGGAGATGTGAGTTATGTTGTGTGTTACTGGACACAGGGGAAGGACAGAACCCAAGAGGACCCCTCTGAAATCCTGTCTGTGCATCCCATGAAGATATAATCCTGTTCTTACAGACCACAGCTGGATCAGCAGCAGCAGAAAACCTTTTGTTTCCACTGGAAGGGGAAGCAGCTCCTGAAAGTGAAGCACCTAATGCCAGGTAAATTTAAAAAAGGAAAGCACTTGGAATACTTCAACACAAAATGAATGGGCAGCAATCTAGAAAAAATGAACTCATTTTATACTCTCAGCATATTTACAGTGATATTTAATTACTGTTATGAGAACTTGGAAAATCTGAAGCAAGTACACAAATTCACAGTAAGTGAACACTTTTATTTTTGTTGAAAAGAATTGTCCTGCTTTGCTCTTGATTATGCTGGCAGAAGGAAGGTGACAGAAACAAGGGGGCTGCCTCCTTCTGTCACAGCAAAGACTTTATTTTCTCAGAGTCTTAGTTGTTGGCTTCTTAATTTTTGTTTCAGAATAAATTTCATTCCACTAGATTTAGGTCGTGACTACTGAAAAATTTTGAACAGAGTGATGTGAGAGAAATCTGGTGCTCCAAGTTTAGACAGCCTGTCTGAAGGTATTGCAGAGGGCCCAGCCCAATTCATAAGGGCCTTTTCAGCCTGGGTGAATGAAAAAATCAAATCTGGCAGAAAAGATCAAGATCCTTTGGTCTTTTCTTAGTAATTTATTAACACATAATAGATTTTCCTCTTGTAACAAGAATAAATGCACTTGGGAACCAAAATATTGTTTGGACTCTAGTTTTTCCAAGCACAGAACCTAGAATAAATCATTGGGATAGAGAGATTACTTTTTTTCTGTAGGTTAAGACTAAGAAGAGACAATGGGACATATTTGTTGGTTGACCTTTGGACTTCATACAAAATATAGGGAGAATAGTGATGAGTCTCCAAAGCCTACTGGCATAGCAAAGTGCTTGGTATTCTATGAAAAAACCATCATGTATTCCCTAAATAGTTCATTTTGTTTTCTAAAGTTCTGAAAACCTCACTCTATTGAAATGCATGTTGTTGCATCGATTTTTCTAAAATACACCTTGTTATCTTTTCTTTGGTAATTGGTGACTGGTAATGACTTTGGCAATTTAACTTGTTCTTGCAGACACTTTCCCCATTCCCCTAGATAACTGAAGTCAAGAGAGAGGGCCTGTCTGTCAATCTCTGATGCCTGTCAACTCGCTTGATTGACAGGTTTTTGTCCCACAATAGACACCATTTCTGCAGCCCCCATTCTGTTATTCTCTTCTTTCTTAATACTTGTGGGGGATGGTGTTTGCCTTATAATCTGTGGTTAAAATCCAACTTGGAATGAGGCCAGCTCCTAAGAAATTATCACAAAGTCTTCTCAGCTTTGCATCAGGAAAATTCTCTGGAGAGTTTCATAAGCTGTGATTCCACCTTTCAAAATTACCTTTGCTCATAAACTAAGCTTCGTTGTTCCTCCAAAATCCCCTTCAAAATCCAACAAAGAGACTGTGAGGTCTGCTTAATATGTTTTGATATGAGAAAAGTAGTTTGTTTGTGCTTTACTTTATTTGGGAAGTTCTTCCTCGTGGAATAGCTGTCATAGGAATTTTTGTGTGCAAGAAATGCAGGTAAAATATGTGAGCCTGAGAGCAGAAAAGTGGAGGGATATTTGCTTTATGAGGAATAACTGAAACAGAAAATAAAGAAAATTTTTAAAAGGAAAGTAATGTCATTGTTCACCCCCCCAAATCATGAATTCTTACAAGCATTCTACTCGCCTTGGTATTAATTCACTTAATTGTGAATTAACCTTGTGCATTAGGATTGAGTTGTACTTAAAATTTAAGCCTTTTTTTTTTGATGGAAGAATGGAGTGTGAGAACTGATTTATCTATTTAAAATTACATTAGATTTTATGAAAAAAAGCTTTTTTTTTTTTTTTTCAAAGCTAAGATTCTTATAATTTTAGAAATGAAAACCAGTTTGGATGATGTGAGTATAACATCAGTTGTTGCTGCCATGATTTGTGGAAATCAATAAAGTGTGCTAGTTTTCTGGCTGTAGAATCAAAACCACTGATGTCATTCCACTTGGTGTAATTTGAATAGGACAAAAGGAAATTAGGGTTGAAGAACTGGCATATTGAAATCTGAAGCACCTCAAAGGAAATACTTACAAAGAAATAACCCCATAATACAATGTTATTCTGATTAATCACAATATTAAATGTGTTCTGGTCCTGGTACTCCTGCACTGGGTCTGCACAGAGAGTTGAGCAAAGGCCAGTGTGTGTTTTGGGATTGTTCACTTATTGCACATTCACTGTTTACAGGCTGAGGATTTGGTTATAAAAGAGATGGATACAAGACTTGAATTCTTTTTGTGGGGAAAGGGTTGTTTGGTTTGTGGATGGCTCTTTTTTTTCCACTTGAAAAGATTTGTTCAACAAAGGTGAAACACTTCTCTGTTAACATTGTGTTCTTAACCATTTAATTCATAAGAATTAAGTTTGAACATGAAAAATAAACAATAGCTGAATTGGGGATCACTGTTTCCTCTAATAACAAGTAGAATAAACTAACCAGTTTCCAGCTAGAGTCCAATAAGCTGGCTGGGAAATTGAGATAGATTGAAATGGATCCAGCATGTGGATGTGTGTGAATATCAGATTGAAAGGGATCCAGCATGTGGATGTGTGTGTGAATATCCAGTTCTCTTACACAATATGGACCTTGCAATCTTGAATCCCATTCTTGCTGTATAAACATCTGGGCACCCTCAATTCTTTAAAAGTGTAGAGAACTCAGTATTTCAAGAGAAATAGTCCTGCATATTCTCAGTTAAATTTCTCAGATGATGCCTCTGCTGTATTGCTGTGGCTTTTTGTTCATGTGGACTGATGATGACAAGGAGACCACAGGGTTGGAGCAAAAAGAAATGAGCTGATGCAGCCAGGAGAGATTGGGGAGGACAGGGAAGAGGGAAACAAATATGGGAAAATGTATAAGTCTTGAACTTCTTCTGAGGTCTTCAGTGCATGAATGACTATATAATATATTCTCTGTGCATTAAGGAGAGAAAAATACCCCAGTATGATAGGAAGTGTTTGAGTGATGTACTCTGTGCATCCTGGGTCTGCCTAGCTCGTTGTGTTTGGATGTCGTTCACCTTTTTTTCCAAAGAGTTACAAAGACTAGCCCAGGATAGAAATGAGCTCATTCCCCAGAGTACTTTCTGCATAAAGTGGCCACATCCTCTATGCATCTGGAAACACAGATAGCATGTAGGAATGATGAATTTAGGGAACTAAGAGAAACCACATCTTCACTGCTGCTTCCTTTTCAGGGCAATCCTTTCCTGTCCCTGAACCATTCATCCAACCTGCCAAGAGTTTGGCTAAGGGAATGCTGCAATTTTCTAAGCTTCAGAATAGGGGGCAGTAAGGTCACAGTATTGCTTGAACAATTTTTTACTGCTAATGCTGGAGTACACAGTGTTAAAGTGACGGGGAATGACTGCATGTTTGCTTTTGATTCAGGACTTGCCTTTCATCCTGTGATAAGCTGGTGTGTTACCAGAACCCCTGGTGCTGCAAGAGACTCTGTGGCAGACAAGGTGTAAAAATTGTGGTCATCCAGTTGAAGAGGACCGTTCTGAAGCAGGGGTGGTACTTTTAAATTGTCTTCTAAACCACAGTATACATTTAAATTATATCCCACTATACAAAGAATGGCAAAAATCCAATTTATGCTTTCTCATTTGAAGACAGAGGAGAAGCTTATGGACATATACAGGAACATCCATCATGTGGATTTCTTGCAGTCATGGGAACCAGGAGAGCTGTTGTTTGAGCTGTTGTTTGGTCTGTGAAGATCAGAGTCTTGATCCTTATGGAGAGGGCTGCAGAATGTGCTCTCTCCACCTGTGGAATTGCCAAACCCTTTCCCAAACTGATGAGGTAGAATATTTATAGAGGTCATAGTCACATCTGCCTCCAATCTCTAGAACAATCATTCAGCCTGGCATGGCTATGGCCTCCAAGTTATTTTTGTGTCATCACAGCAATTGTGCTACCAGCTCTTCATTTGCAGATGTTTCTTTATCTACAGCAATATCTCTTGTGTTATGCCCCACTGGATTTTATGTGCAATTCCATTAATTCCCCAACCTCCAGTTTTTCTTAATGATTGCATTAAAGGTACTACTTGCTTTTCAGATTTATTTATCATGTGTCTGTATTCCCAGATGTAGCAAGTGGGAGCTCTTGTTTTAATCCCTCTGCAGTTTGGGTTTTATGTACAACTGCACGAGATCTTTTTTTCTTCTGAACAAAGCAGACCCATATTCCAATTATGCCTTGCAGTTAATTCCTGCTGGCCTGGCACCATTTTTGTGACCTGTCTTTGAATTCTTTCTCTTCCAGTTCTGTTTCTGGGATAAAGCAAACAAAAAATGAATCCACTATTCTGGACAAGGCCATGTATTGATTTAAACAGTGACATTATTATGAGCATCTGTTGGTCTCTGTGCAATTCAGTAGTTTTGCTTTTCTGACTGTGCTGCCCTTCAGCAAGAGACTGTAGAGTTTTCCTCTCCACTGAGAACTCTGAAATGTAGCTGTGAAAAAGTGAAAGTGTAATGTTAAAAGATAAGACATGGGTGGAAAGTACCAGATGTAAAAAAAAAATATCTAATTACAGGCTTTTGTCAAAAGAGTTCATGAAGCAAAGATAGAAGAACAAAAAATAGCTGGGAATTAGAGATATTCATATGAGAAGGAATAAGTCCATACTCAGAACCTGCTTGGAGCTTTAGTGATGCGTCATGCTGGAAAGTGATCCTTGGTCTGACACAGTGTTCTGTGCACTGCTCTGATGCCTTTTTGGGACAACCTAAAAGCTGAGGCCAGACAAATTTAAGAGAATAAAACCCAGTTTATTTACTGAAGGGACTTCAGGTACATTTTGGGCAGAAAAAGCCCACCAGGGGCTACATCCAAAAATTGATGATGGGCCATGGGATTTCACACTTTTATAAGTTTGGTCCATTTGCACATTGGGGGTTAATCCTCCAATTACAGTTTCAGGTAATGAAGTCATTTACCACAAATTTGCTTACCCCCAATTCACTTTTGTTTCCATCTCTCAGGCCTGAGGCAGTGAGGTGTCCTTGATTCCCAGCCTGGAGAGGAATTGTTGTATCTGCCCAAAATGGGAGAGCAGCAGCTCACACTGGATATGGGGTTTAGAGTTAGACACTAAAGAATTGCAGGGTTACAAATTGATGGAAAATATAAAAGCTGAAATCCTAAGGCATCAGTGCAGGTCCTGGATGTGTCTCCAGCCCTTAGGTGATTCACTGAGGTTTTTTTTACACAACCAGAAGCCTTAATCAAATTCCACAATCTGGCCGCTCTCAGTTCTGAAGTAACTGTAAGTTACAGCAGTTTAAGTTAAATCAATATGTTGTATAAAATTTATCATTGGCTAAACAACTGTGACAGTTCATACCAAACTGAACTTCCCATGAACCTACCATGAAACATCTGATGGCTGGGGCATTTCACCCTGCATCATTCTGCACTCCAGCTAGATGCTCTTACACTTATTCCTTGCAGAAGGAGAATTTAACTGATTGTCACTACGTGAATATGATGATGGAAGCCCTGATTTTGCACACACCATGAATATATTGATAGATTTATCTCATTTGCTGTGCTTGTCTGTCATGTCTAAGGGCACTAATGAGTTGGTTTTGGGGATTAATGAGAACTGTAATGGCTAATGGGTATTTACAGCACTGCTGCATTTTACCACATAATAATGTGAACACCAGCTTAAGTTCTTTCAAGTCTTTAATTGTCACTATGGGAATCTTTAGTTACATTGCATCAGACAATAAAAATCTCAGAAAAATCAACAAGATGTTGGTGATTCTGCTGGAGTTGCTGTGATGGACAATTTCTTTGAATGCTACACTCAGAAGTAATAAATTCTCCCAAAAGTCTTTGAGAATTAACTTTAAAACAGATCTAGCTCAGGTTTACACTGTTTGCTCCCTCTTTTGCAATAATTCAGTCTGGGAGAGTTCTGGCTTCTCATTTCTGTTGGATAATGAATGCAGTTGGTGAACAGCAACACCTTTTTGCTGTGGATAGGAAAAATCTACAATTTCCATCCTTCACACCATGCTCCTTTCATTACTCTCCCCTCCCTCCAATGTTTTTGAGTGTGCAGATGTTTCCTAGTTAGTTATTATTTAAGTGGGTAGCTTCTTGCTAAGGTGTTAATTAAAACTTGCTGTCCAGAATCTCTGGGTACAATTTGCAGTGTAATCTGTAGCCTCTAGTGCATCATTGTATCTCTATTAAAAGGAATTCTGTGTAATGATGCTGGGATTTAATTAGTTTCTTTGCCAGTGTTGTAAAACATAGTGATAAATGAGCTAACAGGTCCATGGATCATTATTCTACTAGAGATGAGCTTATTAGCTGATTATGAATCATTAACAAAGTCTACATGGGATTTGCTTATCTAATTCAACACAATTTTGAACATTCAATACTCTACATTCATTTCTTTCAACTAACAATATTGTATTTAGATTATAATCTTTGCATATTTTATTCTGGGATTTTTTTTTTTCTTCAGTGTTGAATTCTAATTATATTCTAAGTGCTGTGAGAAGACCTGGTGTCCATCCAGGATGAATACAAAACTGCACTGTAAGGTTTTACACAAATGCACAGTTTTTAGTTTTAGTTCTGAGTATGTGTTTATTAATCATCTAGCATTGAAGGAAAGACAGAACTCTAATCAACTTGCATTCCTTAAATAATACACTAACTAGAGCAAAATTAAATACTCTGTGCCAGCAGGCTCTGACCACATAGAAGGGAGGGGGCAATTCACACCACTGTGACTTTTCAGTTTGGGTGAGGCATCAGTGTAGTTGTCAGAAAAAATGGGAGTTAATAGCACAAAAGTGTACTTCATGGGGAATAATCACCTCAGAGATGCTTTTCGAAGAAAATATTCAGAAATTTGTGAGTTTATCTTCAAATAAATTCGACAGAATTTCAGAAGAACTTTCTACTTCTCATTCTGCAGCTGTTTAAAATGCATCCTCCCCTTGACCTTCCTGATGGTCCCACCTCAGGTGGGCTTTGGGCTGTTTTTCTGCTGTACCATAATGTTAAGTTGTAAACAGAAACCACTTTGGTGTCACCTACTTTGTCTTGTCCTTACTAGGAAATATCTGGCTTAGGTAGAAGGTACCTCCACCAGGCACGTGTCTGATCTCACACACTCTGATACAGCTGCAGATTCTTGGTATTCTGTGTTTTTATCCTGCCTTTGATGCTGGAGGGAAAGGAGAGCTATGAAATGTGAATTTACTCTTCTCTGTCCAAGGTCCTCTTGTCTTGAGTGCTGCAGAACTGGTGAGTTCTCTTTGGAGGGCAGGCTCCTTCAGTGCTGGATTTGTTTTTACTCTTCTCTCCCAAATGTAGCTGTCATTGCAAATGACCTCTGCATAATCTGCCTTGTTTCTGTACGGGAAATTGGTGATAATTCTTCAGGAGAAATCCTGGAAATAATGTAAAAAAAAAAAAAAAAAGCTGGTGATACTGATAGCAGAGGTGCTGCTATCATACACAGTTCTATAAATACAGAG
This sequence comes from Turdus rufiventris, assembly GCA_013186435.1. Taxonomy (NCBI): domain Eukaryota; kingdom Metazoa; phylum Chordata; class Aves; order Passeriformes; family Turdidae; genus Turdus; species Turdus rufiventris. The sequence goes on along the minus strand of PYHW01010420.1, from coordinate 325,649 downwards.
TTAAAAAATCAGGATGTTTCATAAAAATTGGCAGCTGAAAATGGATACAATTTTCTTGTGATTCTAGCAGGATCCCTCTCTTCTAAATTTCCTATTTACAGAGCCATTAGTTCTAACACTTTCTGATCTTTTATCATGTCGGAGTAAATATTACTTGGTTTGTCCCAGTGGGAGCAAAATGCATACTATTTTTGTTTCTAAGTTATTTTCTTTCTCTGAGACAACCTTTTTATTTCTTCCTTTGAAAAGGATTTGGAAAATGGAAGATTTCCAGCAGCAGCAATATTTCTTAACGGTTAAGAAAACAAGTTTGCACTGCAGAGATGCAGCCATGAAGAAAAACAGGAGAATTAAAAAGGCATTGTTTGAAATATAAAAGGAAATAACACACACTGGGATGCTGGAAAGGTTCAATATCCTTCATGCTACAACTGAAAATTTGAATTTGTAAACATACATTTTTTATCTAAATTTCTGTTTGTATATGCATAGTACCTTTTCAGTTGCAGAGTACCAGTGACCATGATTTACAATGTTATTCGCTGCACTCAAATCTTTACATAATAGCCATTTGATATTGCACAATAATTTACAAATTTTAAACTACTCATTCAATATATATAATATGTATTTTCATAATCTAGCATGGTTTATATGAGATTTTTACAGAAAATAAAGTGGATAAAATGTCAATATAAAAATATCCAATTCTATTATTTTCTAATTAGAATAAAATACTTGCTCTCAACATTTATTTTAAATGGCAATGGTAATTTTGTTGTAAGCAAAATACTTGAATCATGAGATTCATAACAAGTAACATTTTCCATATTGGTCTCTGAACAACTCTGGAAGCAGTGTGACTTTTGTAGGATACATTCCAATTTTATAAACAGTAGCACGTGGACATTTAAATGAATTGGAACAAAGCAGGTTAATTATTCAGGGACCTCAGACTAAAGTTAACTCACAACTAATGCATTGTGTGCTCTCATTATAAACTGATTTTGTCCCTATTACTGTGAGTATATCCACTCCCACTCACCCAGTATTATCTGTCTGGCCAGAGCTTTGTTTTCCTCTTCAATACCTGTTTTGCTATTCTCAAAAACAGGATCCCTTTTTTGACACATTAGTACCTTGATAGAGATAAATCTAAATTTCTGCTCTGCTAAATCAGATTTCTGGGTTTGGTAAAGGTGACACTAAAGGTGATTAGGCAACATCTTTGAAGATCATTATTAAACCTCTCTCTCTCTATATATATAATAGACAATAGCAGGGAATACTAACTTGTAGAGCAACATTTACAAACCTTTATCTTCTCAAGGTGATRCCCTTTAATAGAGGACAGTGCATGGTTCTTAGTTCAGCAGTTCTGTCAAGTCTGAGGCAATCATTTCATTTCACTTTTATACATATGCTTAGGTGTTCAGAAAATTCCTCTATGTAAAAGAGAAGTTCTGAATTCTATAAGCTTAGGTCAACCACAAGGATTCCCAAAGCCTTATTAGTGATATTTTCTGTGAACTGACTTTATTCTGACTTTAACTTTAGGTAGCAACGTGCACAAATATGAGTGCTACCGTACTTGATGCTACTTTTGATTTCCATTTTAAAGGATCTTGTACTTGCTTGAAGCTGTTCATGTGCTGCAGATAAAGCAGCAGTGCTAAATGCTTGTGGTTTTGTCTCTGGTAAAATGAAAAGATTAGGATTTTCTTTGGTTGGTTGGGGTTTTTTATTTCATTAATTTATTTGAGTGGGCTAAGTAGAAGAAAAACCCAAGTATAATTTATTTTGCCGAATGTTTCAGAAGTTTTCTGTATAATCCAGTTTTTTAATCCAATCTGATGATATAGAAGAAGATGCTTCTACCCAAGCAGAAGCCAGCAAAATACATCTCAGGGGATAACAGAACCAATTTAGAAAAAAATTCCAAATAATCTTAAAAGAACATGGACTATTCATTTGTCCCTCTACAAAAAGTTTATAATGGTTTTTAAGCAACACAGGAACCATTATTGACTTGGAACATGCTTGGGGCATAAATTTCACACACATGTCTAAGAAAAAAATTTTGTCACTGAGTCCAGCTGAAAATCTTGGAGCGTTTCACGTTTCTTCCTTCATGTTTTTCATGCCATGTCTTTACAATACCACAGAGTGTTGGAATCTGAAATATAGGTTTGTCTTTACCTTAAACTAGAGCAACTCATTACTTCAACAGAAGTAAGCAAGCACTTCTGTTCCAGGCAGCTCATTGTTTAACTGTAATGGGGTTTCCCCAGGAATCATGGAATCGTGGGTTTTAATTAACTCTAACAGGTATTTAATGGAGATTTAATAAGACAGTTATTGTATGTTAATTAAATGTCAACTGATTGCTAAGAGGTTTTTGCAATTATTGAAGTTTACTAATTAGCCAATAGATAAATCAATTTTTCATGTAAAAAACTCACATCTATGTAAGCAATAAATATGCTGGTAGATGATGTATATTGTCACAAGGAAATGAGAGAGGTGCTGTGCTGAATGTACTGCTTTACAGGCAAGGAGAAATCAGTTCACTCCTCTTGGCAGTGTTTTTCTTGTTGAATGCAACTCAGCTGCTGGTGCAGAATATGTGGGTCATGTCTTTTGGGTTACCTAAAAACAGTGGCTAGACAAAGTTAAGAGAATAAAAAGCAGTTTATTTATATTTATTGAAGGACCTTCAGGTACATTTAGGGCAGAAAAAGCCCACCAGGGGCTACATCCAAAAATTGATGATGTGTCACAGGTTTTCACACTTTTATAATTTTCGTCTATTTCCACATTGGGCGTTAATGTTCCAATC
>PYHW01010420.1:284447-294501 GCA_013186435.1 Turdus rufiventris | reverse complement strand
AATGGCACTGCTGCCAACACCCTGCCTGACTGACGGCTGTCAGCTTGGATTCTGACTTTGTCAGGGTTTGGGGTTTGTTCTTTGTAGCACTCTATTTCTATTTTAATTTCCCTAGTAAAGAACTGTTGTGCCTATTCCCATATCTTTGCCTGAGAGCCCCTTGATTTCAAAATTACAATAATTTGGAGGGAGGGGGTTTTCATTCTCCATTTCAAAGAGAGGCTCCTGCCTTTCTCAGCAGACACTTGTCCTCCAAACTAAGACAATAGGGGCTTCAAATTTCCTACTTCCACTTGGTTCTGTAATGACCCAAGCTGGTCCAGTGTCTGTCATGGCCAAATTCTCTTATGCAGCTCACAGCCCAGCTGTATGTGTTGCATTCTTTAGTAGTGGATTAATTTGGAAAAAATAACAATAACAAGTGCATGAACAAGAATGAAAGATGAGGAAATATTTTCCTCCATTCTTGAACAAGAGCTGTGTCATGAGCCAGTTGTTAAAGTTCTTAGAAATGCCTCTGTCTGAATTAAGGTGCAAACAACACCATATGCCAATGTCAATAGTATGGGTTTTAATTGATAGTAAATATGAGAGAGAGAAAGGGAAAAGAGAGAGGAAAGAAGAGAAAGATATAGAAAATGGGGGGTGGGTGGGACAGAAAGAGAGTGACAGAGACAGAAGAAGGAAATTATCACCATCTGTGGATCCCAGTGATGTTTTGTTGATCCTCTCCGGCTGATCTTGATGGTGAACATCGCCTCAAAAAGCATGAAATCTGATGGGTTAATATAGGCTCAGGGTAGACAGGAGAACACAGGCACATCCCTGGGGGGGTTGCCATTGTCTCTTACAACACACTCTGGGTTTGTTAAATCACGTGCAGTCCTGCAGTGCAAGGCCTCAGGAATGATTCTGGGGAGCATTTTGGGGATTCTGACACCCCCTCAGCTGCCTCTCACATGAATGTCTCATGGATGTGGGGCTGGGGGTTCCACAGCTGGGATTCTCTGTGTAAGGGAGGACGGGTGTTCAGTGCTTCTGACCAAGGTTACACCCAAACCCCCTCCCCTGCCCAGTTTTGGGGGGAGCAAACCTGGCTCCTGTGGGCTGTGGTCTCCCCAACCTCAAACTCAGCCAGGGAAGAATCTCTCCTGCGTTTGGCTTTCTTGTGGATGCATTCCCCTCCCTCAGCCTTGTTTGTTTTATCCTCTGCTGGGATGACTGAACACATCTAGGTGATTTAACTCACCTCAAAATTCCAGCCAGGTAGCTTCACAGAGGCTTCTTTGGTTGTAGCTTCTTTTGTTATAGCGGGCAAAACTTTTATATCAGCATTTGAGGGGTGAACTATTTCAGTCTCTGGCCAGCTGATGTTCCTGTCACATGAAGTGGTGCCAAGGGGTGAGGATGAGCCCAGGCACAGCTGAGTGCAGACAGCTCTGTTCTGAGCTCTGCTTCCCACCTGGTTTTTCCTCTAGTTTGTTTGCAGGATGATGTGGAGAAAGCAACCAGCTCCTGAAGGGTGCTTTGGAAGCTGTCTGCAAGTGTGGCAAACTTGCAAATGAACCGCAACAACGGCATTTTGCGTTCTGCACAGGTCACAGTGTTTGGGATCTTCTGGTGGAAAGAATGCGAGAGAGAAGCAATTCCAGAACTTCCTGGTGAGATCTGCTGTGTAAAGTTTAGCAGAAATCCTTTGTTTTGAAGATGCCCAATGGATAAATGATGTCAAATTCCATTTTACCTATTTTTGGACACCAGGCAGCTATACTTGCATTATAGAAGGTGTTTAAATGTCTCATTAAAGCAAATAGGCTGTACAATGAAGAGGTGAAAAAAGTCCCTCCTGAAATGAGGGAAGAATTTCAGACCTTTTAGTTCAGCCCCAAGTCATCATGTGCAGGACTAGGGCATGAACACAGCGCCATCAAATGCCAAAAACCAGAGCAGTGTTCTGGGCTGCATGGGACCACTCATTTGAGGTAGCATTTGTGATTCATTTCCTTGTTGAAAACCTGACTACATTTATTACTGCTCCTCCTCTGCAACTGTATTACGAAGAAATGATATTTTTTAGTGCATGAAATGATTTTTTTTAGCTTGGTGTTGTGTTTTTTTGGTTTTATTTATAAAAGTCCAATGGTTTCACAAGGTGGTCTGGCTAGCTACGGCTCCTTGCTGTAACTGCTAAGTCTGTCTTGTGTGCTTTAGTAAATAAATTTAATATGAACTGAAAGGCAGCAGACCATTCATTTAATGAGATAAAACTTGACTAGTCAATATTACAGATGAGAAATTCAAATGAACTACTAATGCTATTGGAACATTGGCTTTTCATATCTATAAAATTTTACTTTCTCTATTTCCTATTTTTAAAAAATATATTGTTAGCTCATTGTAGGTTTTTCAAAGCACTTATGAATGTTTTTATATTTCATTTTCATAGTAGGGGGTTAACAGCATCACCGAATCCAGTTCATTGTCAGTATTGCATCTGCACCCAGGGAGGGGAATCTCTTACTAAAGCTACCTATAAAGGGAGATGCATAGATCTTGTTCCATTTATATAACTCTGTATTTATTCTATATTTATATTTAGACTCAGAGGTTTTTGCTTAGTGGTATGGATCATGCTAATATCAAGTTACATGTGCATATGGGCAGGACAGCATATGCTCAGGACTGGCTTTCTGCTCAGCTCCAGAGGCAAAGCTCATGTCTGAACTCTTACAGAGGAGGAAACCACAGCTCCTGAAGTCACCTGGGGGAGTCTCTGTTTGCAGCTACTTACAGGAGCATTTGGCTCAGGAGCAATTTTAACTTCATGTGACAATTTGAGGTGACATTTCCAATGCTGTGGAAGAAAAACCACCTCCCTGGACAAAAAAAAAAAAAAAAAAAAAAAGAAGAATAGGGAAAAATATATAAATGCATATCATCATGATTAAATGAAATGAATGAGTCCAGTATTTTTTTAAAGCTTGTTCCCATGAATAAACCATTTCTGAAATTGCAGTTTATCAAATGAGAATATTGTTGTCATATTAACAAACTGTCTGGTGGCCATTCTGATGTCATTACTTCATGCACTGGGGTAGTGTTTTTAGGTTCAAGTTAACCTGGGTGAAATATATCGTGTTTCTTCAACGGTCTGATAGAAGGCCTTACCCCCAACAACATATGAATATTTAAATTACTGCTCATTATTTATCATATATTTTTATTTACATTGACCTACAGCATGGTCAAGCAGCAGCTAAGGCTCGTTATGTTCCAAGGCTGAAGGAGCACCTTGAACAACATTCCTGCTGCTGAAGGGAGACAATGTCCAGGTTTTTCTCCGGTGTTCAGTGAACCAGAAGATCACTGAAAGGAGGCACTTGTTGACTCAAACATTTTAGAGAAAGGTTCTAATGCATGGATGCGAGTTAAATGAAAAGTCACTGTTTCTAATAGAAACATTTGAAATGCAACACCTCGGCATGGAGTTAGGGACACTTAAAAAAAAATTTGAATCTCTTGCACCATTGAAGGCTGAGGTGATGACTCTTAAAATGATTCTTTCTTACCTGACTATTACAGCCTCAAGTTTAATGGAAAACTTTACCTAATTTATCCTGTTTTAATTTTATTTTCATTGTATTTGCACACTGTGAAAAAGCATTTCTCCCTCCTTGATAATCAGATGTGTTCTATATTTGCCACTTTTTTGGTGATCTCTTTAACCCCTTCCTGACCAAGCCAAGAATGTTATTCAACGTTTTCCATTGTTTAGGTTTTTTCTCTTTTCAGCTTCTTGCTGCTGTTTTACTGCTGGATTCCCTTTAGGTTGTTGTCAATCCTGCAGTGGATATCGATGGTACCCATCTCTCCAGGTATTTATGTGGACTTCATATTGCATCTCCATAGAACCTAGTCCAGGTTCTGTGTGTGAGCTAATAGGAAATCCCTACAAGAGCAGATTTAAATCTCTCTGCTTGGGAACACAAGGTGGTGCCTCTGCACATGATGACAAGATTTCATTAGCCTTTTTTGTAGCTGTATCTTAATGCAAAACCATATCTAATCTGCAGTTTGCTGTCTCTGCTAGATGTCTTTCAGCACTGCAGCTTCTTTGGATCTCCTCTGTCTCACTGAGTCTCTGTATTGTGGATTATTTTCCCTGGAGGTATAAGTGTATATTTTTCCATATATGAAGATAATAAATGGTAGAAGTAGAGATGAAAAGAAAAAACATTACTTGAGAGCAGAAATAGAAAGAGATGCAAAGAAAAGACTGACAGGGAGATAACCAAAGAAAAATCAAGGAAGAAGAATATGGAAAAATGAAAAATGAGTTAAATAATCAGAATAAATTAATTAATCAAAGTGCAGATCATGTGGACTAGAATAGCAAATCAGCAATGCAGAGAGCTAAAAGGAGACAGGCATAAGGATAATGAAGGATAAGTTGAAATGTAATATATATTTTCAGAATAATGCATTGGCTTGCTAGACCTGACTTTACTCTGGGAACCATAAAGCTTGTGACAAGGGCTTATGAGAAACACCAGATTTTTCCCCTAACAAAAGCAGTGATTCTTACTGTAATCATGGTTTTGTTTGCAATTCTCTGTGACTCATGATTTTTATGCCACATCACAGAGATGAAAATGTGATTTAGAAAGGGTAAGTGAATTGTCTAGTTTATAGAAGTAATTGCAAAGATACACACATTTTTAATTCTCAGCATGAATCCACTCTCCCTAACTTTCTGCAATGCTGTGGTTTGCAAGAAGGAATTCCTGTCAATTCTCACATTTCCTCTCCCTATTGCTCTTACATCATAGAGGTTAATTACGATGTATTGACCTCTTTTTTCACCATCTTGTCTCAAATACACGCTCATATAACGCCCATCTCATCCAGTGAGAGCAGCTGCCTGAATTACAGATGCTGGAAGTGTTTGCTTTGCTGCTCCTCTCCTGGTGTGACCTGAGGAGCTCCCAGTGTGCAGACTGGCCAGCATCCTGCAGAGATGGGGGTCAGGGAGCACCAACTGCAGGTGAGGGGTAGAGGAGCCTGGAGCAAGCCTTGCTGCCAGGAAAGGCTGTAGGGAGGGGAATGACACTGTCAGCAAGTGAGGGGGGCAGGGGGAGTGCAGGGGAGGACTCAGCTCAGGAGCTGAGCTGCTCTCAAAGAGCTGATGTACCAGATATTGCTGCTCATGGCATTCACAGTATTGCCAGGGGCTTAATAGGATTTGCATAGTGCATATGGGTATTCCTAGGGGAGAATGACAGAGATCATTAAATGAAAACAAATAATAAATAAGCTCCTTACAGCCCCCACAGGTATATAAATATGACTGTTGGTGGGGCGTGCAGGGGAAGATGGATGGCTCTGGCTGTGTAGGGGAGGAATCCACGAGGCACAGAGGCTTCCTGCTCCTCTCTCTGAGCATGGACAGTGCATTCCCTCACTGCTGAGGAGGGTCAAGTGCCTGCCACTGACTGTGCAGGGAGGAGATGTCACCTGTGTCACAGTTGCCAGCCGTTCTGCCTTGAAAAGGTCAGCTCCCCTGACAGGGGTGGCAATGTCACCATTTCTGTCCACGAGGGCATCCCAAGCACACAGGAGCAGAAAACCGGCAGCATCCCACCCTGCCCAGCTCTCCCTGCTTATGGGGCAGGGGAGAAGGGGGCTGCAAACAACACCACTTGTGTTTGTAGGGGGTTGTGTGGATTTTCTTCATTAGAAGATTTTTAGGGACCCAGTCAGTAACGTTTTGTCACACAGGAAGAGCAAGGATGCTGAGAGATTTCATGGCTGTAGGTGTTGTGACTCTCTTACTTATTCCACATGATGGGCTGCTGTGGTTGAAATTAGACTAAAGCATAGGAAATTCTTTTACTGTGACCTTTCCCATGACTCAGATCACAAAGATTTTCTGTCACTTTGCTCTGGGCTAGATTTGAAATTATGTCTTAGAAGTGAAAGACACAGTGAGTGAATCGGGCAGATTAAACTAAATTATTGGCTCCAGACTTGTAGTACTCTGTTTTCTAACAGAGATCAAAAATAAATGTAAAACACTGATTTGACATGTCCCATGAAATGGTTAAGTATTTCTTTCATTATAAACATTATAGAAGAGTACCTTTTTCCAGGCTCTTATATTACATGGCAGATCATTTTGCACCTCACAGGAATTTAAGGCAATGCCAAATCACCTCTGTATCCAAATAATGTGAATTCTGTTATCTTTATTGTTTGCTTACAGAAACAGTGTTTGAACAGCAAGAGGACATTTTTGTTGCTTTCCAAAGAGAAAAGATAAAATTATTCTTATTGTCTTTTAAAAAATGCTGATAAATTTTGTGGTAGAGAGAGAAATCTGCAATGTCACAAAAAGTTTCAAAGGTATTAAGCTTGCTGGTTGTAAAATTTAATTGTGATCTCAATATGAACAGAGATTAGCATGCAACTTTGCAGTGTGCAGCATTATGACATGATACTTCTTGGGGATCTGATTCTGTCATCTCTATTCCTAATAAAAGTGAATAAGTCATTCATATAATACTTTAAAAAGTAGTTTCACAACGTCTTTTGTGACTTTTAGTAAGTATTAATTTATTAGGCATTAATTTTTTTAATATATACAATTGAACCTGCAAAAAGATTACAATGAAATGAGGAAAAGAAGTCACATAAATCCTTTAGTGCAGAGATGGAGGCAAGTTCTGCTGTGGTGTGCACTGGTGCTAAGGGTGTCTCAGCTGGAACTGAGGGTGTTCCTGGCTCTGAGAGTTTGGCAGAACTCTTGTCTCTTAGGACTTCTCAGATGTCACAGCAGGATCAGGCTTGATATTCACTTCTGATGATATTCAAACAGTACCAGCTAAAAGTGTCAATAACTTCTCTAGCTGTCAGTTTATTTTTTTCACTCCTGCTTCTAATTTCAGCCTGAAAAGTGTGGGTTTGGGAGACCGTAAATGATTTCTGACTCTGCTTTTTCATTTGAAATTTTGTTTTGTGAATGCAGCCATCACCTGACCAGCTGGGTGGTGCCTTTGCAGGGAGGATCTGAATTGTCAAGGAAAAATCTCTCTGAAGCTGATTTACCAATAGATGAGAATGCTTCCATCCTGAAAACATTCAAGGCTGGTCTGGATGGGTTGGATGAGATCAGGTTGAGGCTTTAAGCAACCTCATTGAGTTGAAGAGGTCCCTACTCATTGCTGAGGGGTTGGACTAGCTGAACCTGAAATGTCCCTTCCAACCTACTCTATCCTATGATTATATGAATCAGAACATTCAGACAAAAGGAAATGTTTTCAGCACATTAGGAATCTGGAATAATCTTTTGGAAATATCATAGTTAACCTGGTCACCTTAGAACCTTTAGTGGTCCTAACTCGGCTAGTTTTAAGGTGCAAATTAAATTCTATCAGTAGAAGAATCCCAAGTTTCTAGGAAGTAATAGGTACCTTCCAAAAGAGTTTGAAATAAAGCTAGAATATCCTAAATGGCAGATGGAAGGATGCTGAGCAGGATATGGTGACAGGCTTTGGAAGGCGCTGCCCAAGGAGATGATGGAGTCCCCATCCCTGGAAGCGTTGGAGAAATGACAGGATGTGGCACTTTGTGCTGGGGTTTGGGTGCCATGATGGTGTTCAGTTAAAGGTTGTACTCAATGGTCTCAGACATCTTTTCCAACCTTAATGGTTTGTTGGCTTCTTTCACATTTCTGATTCTTTATGAAGGCCTGAAGAGTTGAGGCCATTAAAAGAGTTGAGGCAATGGAAGTTCATTTGAGCAGAGGATACCCTGCAAATGTGAAACAAGTGTTAAGCACAGCTGTCTGCAGTGCTTAATTGCACCTGCATTTTTTTCCTATAGATTCATTTTTCCTAGGTTGGCGTTTTTTGTGCATGAATACCACTGAGAGTTAAGGACTTGCTGTGACTCTCACTCTTACTTATAGGAGTTTTGCCTGCAGCAGTCACATAGTTGAAAAATATAGATCCATGTGACTGCTAAGAGACCACTGAGAAGCCAGGTAAGTAGAACTCATGGCCATTTTGCAATTCCATCTCATTAGACATGTTCTGGGGCTTATGATTGTGCTGTGAGGATAAATAAGTATAAATATTATATTTGCCTCCAGGTTATCTTTAAAAATGTATTTCTCTGTCTCCCTCCTGCTCCTTCTTCCCTTCCTTCTATCCCCCCCAGTTTTCAGTGGAGTCTGTCAGCTCCTGGTAGGTGAGCTATCAGCTCTGTGGTCTCACACTATGGTGGCCCAGCACAAGGTATTGCACTGCAAAGGGTTGCCTTGTGGTGCCAATTACCTGAGGTTCTAGAAAGCAAAATGTGCAGCAGTGTCATTAAGACCATGTGCAAATAGAAATTCACATACCCCAAAAACTAGTGGAAAAAGTATTGCAAAAGAATATTTGACTTGTCCTCAATGTTACATTTTCAGAATATATAAAAATGTCAAGAGCTGTCTTTTTTTAATCTTTTAGGCAACTCTGTGAATTCTCTTTGAGATATAGAGTAACAAGACAGTAGGGAAAATCTTGGGTAAATACATACCTAAATTTTTGTTTGTCCAGATGTTGATCTTTCTTAAACATAAAGTGAAAATGCTTTTTGTAGAACATACACTGATCCATTTTGTTACCTGCTGCAGACCCTTGTATCTCCAGAGAGCCCATGGAATTATGTTGACAAAAACCAAGTGGGACCTACCCCTCTGGTGTCTCTCACCTCAGTTTTAAGTCCATGATTTGCCAAAACAAATGGACAAGTTTCTGAAGCTGAGAGATGTTTCAGAGGTCAGAAGAGGTCTAGGGGAAGCAGTATTTTGGTGAATTTTGCAGTGTCTCCTGCATGTGTGCTGTTAGTCTCTGTCAGACATGCAGTCATGGGTGATTTGTGTGTTTAGCTTGGGATGGTCACTTCTTCACATTTCCTGATATTGCTGCTGTGGCTGCTGACACCAATATTAGGACAGAGCCCCTTTGAACAATTCTTCAGTCTGCTTTATTACTTTTAGTCTCTATATTTTATATTTTCACAGATTTTAAGAGCTCCTTTCTAAAATATTTTATCATCAAAATGCTGTTATGTAGAAAAGGACAAGATGCAACAAGAGAAAGCAACACCAAGTTCTGTATAACTTACATGCTTATTTTGGCTCGTTGGTGTTTCCAGGAAAGGATGCCAGGAAATGTTGCTTTTTCACATGCAGGTTTTAGGAGGATGTTTATTGTTTTGGGGCTCGTGTAGCTCTGGAATGAGGGTGAGAATTACCACGAGGTGGCAGCGTGCAAGCCCTGGGTGTCTGTGGATTCTCCCACTCTCCTTTTCTCTGTTACCAACCTGGGAACAGTTAGACTGGAGGCTCCTTGCAGCTCCTGCCCAACTGGAATTGTTCTGTTTTCCAGAACCTCTAGATGTTAAAAGGTCGTGCACAGATCTGAAGAATTTCTGGTTTTACAGAGGTTACTTTTACCATTATGGACTGATAGTATGTGCTCAAATTAATATATGAAGCAACTTTTCCCATTGGTCAGAGAAAGGACTGTGATCTTTTACTCAAAAATCAAAGAGGGTTTTAGAAACAGTGACTGTTGTTCTCTGTTTCTTCCTGTTCTAGCCTTCCACATTCAGAAATGCCAATAACACAGTGCAAGGAGATTGTGCTGTCTTGAATGAAATGTTTGAGATATCCAGAGTGTTCCTCTGTCCGTGGGTGTATTCACACAAGGAGCAAACAGCAGAAAGAATTTCTGTTCACGGATTTTTCAAAACATTTTCACCCAGCACCATTAAAAGACCCCTCAAAAATCTTTGAGAATATTATTTGCATCTCCAGTGAGGGGCAGTTAGTTAGAAATCCAGAACTAAATGATGGCCAGCCTTGCCAACAAAAGATGCTTTTTGCTTTCCTTTCTTCACAAATATTTACTCTTTTGAATACTTGTACAACGACACCAGGAAAAATTGCATCGAAAGCATTGGCTGGATCTACATATAGCACAGTCATAAATACTCCCCAAAGTTA
>PYHW01010420.1:235717-261107 GCA_013186435.1 Turdus rufiventris | reverse complement strand
AGATACCTTTGATCACATCCTGTACTCTAACCCAAGACATTATCCTCTCAGGTTATGCTGTATGATGTTGTGAAAAGGAAATGGAACTTTCTTGGGGCTCTCTGTAAGGCACCAGATACAGACTCAGGAACTTGACTTAGCTGGTGACAGACCAGACAGAAGCCTGGACTTGCTGTGAGGAGCTTCTGCCCTGGTTGTTCCTGATGGGAATGTCAGAAGAAATGAATCTATAGAATGCTCTAATTCATTTCTCAAAGGGAGCAGCTGCAGCAGTGACCTGGTCTGAATACAAGTGAACTGTAGAATTAACTAAGCAAAAAGAATTTTGGGGTGGGTTTTTTTTGAGATTTTTCACCAAAAATTGGAAAGTTGAGTAAATGCTGCTGGGAAAAAAGTTACTGATACCTGTTTAAAAAAACAAAACGAAACAAAAGTTTTCTTTGATGTATTTGACTTACAAATATTTTGCAGTCCTTTTGTGAGCATGAGTTTTTACAGGAAAAATGGTCTTGGTCCATGTTCAGTACTTGAAAAACTGAAGCTGAAATGCCTTTTCAGGAAGCATTTGGACCTGGAATCCTTTGATGTCCAGTAACTTACAGAGAAGTGGGATCAGGAATGATGACATTGACTCATGGCAGCTTTACCTGCGGACCAGAGAGTGAATATAATCTACAGAGGGTGTTGTAACATCATTGGAAACCTGGAACGACTTGTAGATAGATCTGTCTCTGCCTAAGTCCTACACAGATGAAGAAAAGTGCATTCATCAGTTACGTTATTGTGCTGAGTAATTTGAATTTGTTTTTAAACAAACAATGACAGTCCTTTTACTGAGCTGATTCAAATATCCTGGAACAGACAGTGCTGAAATAAATGCAAAATATAGTTAAATTTTGGGACCATAAAATCACAGATCATTTGTATCACTCAAGATAGAACCCAAAATCTGACATCGGTGAAGCCAGTAGCAAATTTCTTTTTACTCTGTCACTCATAGGAGGAGGTTCTTAAATGGAAAAAAATATTTGATTGTGCAGAGGGAACATTGCAGTGGTATCTGAGTTACTAAAATATTCCAGACTGTTATGTAGCAACATTATTTTTGAAGAGTGGAATATTTGAAGAATATTCCATTTGAGTGGAAATCACTCAAATTAAAACTGACTTAGTTTTTAAAAATACACAGTAAGATGTATGATAATATAGTAAAAATGGTGGAAAATATACTTTATAAAATACAAAAAATTGCTACCTTAAAGCAAGTAAGATTTTTTCAGCCCAATGTGCTGTTCGTGCTGCCTCTGTTTTCCATGCTAAAAATCTTTGTTTCTCATTTTCAACTCAAGTTTTGGTTTATGTCATGACTCCTCAGGAGTGTCGAGAGGAAGTTTTTATGCAAGACAGTGGTTTCTGAGATTTATATGACAAGCCTGGGTAAAATTCAAATTACTCTGATTTAATCCATTTGGAGCTGCTGCACTAAATCACTGTAGCTGTTGCTGACATTCCAGCCCACAGAAACCTGGAAGCTGATGATATAAGTTTATCTGCATATCTACAGGTGAAAACTCAGGCAGCCTTGAATTGCAGTGAGAGGTGTTTGCCTCTGTTCTGAATATATTTGGGGAATGAGCAGGAGTTGCTCCTTTGAGCACTCTGTGAGAAGTCTTACTGTGCTTTTCCTCTTGAAATAAATTGTCCTCAAGGTCATGCTATCTTTCAGAATATACAGTAGGAACTTTCCCTTTTTTTTTTTCCCCACTGACACAGGCCACAACCTTATTTATTCAAGAAATTCACTTCAGGGAGCCAAATATTCATAAACTACCTAGTGCTGCAGTGAGCATGGACTTGACAAGTCTGCAGCTGGGCTCAGGGAACCTGGAATTCCTGCGGCCACCCTATCTCTGCTCCCTCCTGTCTCAGGGAACCTCGGACTTTTTAGGGCAGGACTTGGCTTACAGGTAAAAGGAAATAGGAAATGCAGTCTTTAGGGAGCTGTATAAATCCTTTTGACATGGCTTTGAGTAAATGAGCAACAGCAGCATCAGCCTCTTACCATTCTGATGCAAATTTCGCATCTGCTGTTATTTATAAATAAACTTTGAGGTCTCCACCGTTCCACTTTAAGCTGATTGTGTTACAGAACAATTGCAAGATCAACAATGTCTAGAATTGCAATTAAGGGTGTGAATTTTGAGAAAGAGTTCATAGAAACTATTTGCCCTGTGGGCAAAGAGACAACTGTAGATGCTGAGTTGTCAGACTGGCACCTGATGCACCTTTCAGTATCCATTACAAGGACTTAAAAATTTATACAAAGAAACAGAGGGGAAAAAAAGCTGTGTTTCATTCACATCAACTGCCAAGTGATGCTTTGACCAAGCAGGTTTTAGATCCCATTTCTCTTTGGGTTATCCTCTGAGGTTATGCTGTATGGATGCTGTGAATAGGAAATGGAAGTTTCTGGGGGCTCTCTGAAGTCACCAGATACAGACTCAGCAACTTGACTTGCAGCATTTACCTGCCACACAGGATTATGTACAGAATGCTTTTGGCTGGAAGAAGTATGGTGAAATGTTAAGGTTTAGTTCTAATCTTGAGTATATCCTTTGTGGCAGCTGCGCTGAAGTGCAGATATTGAGCCTCCCACAGTGCGTCAGAATCACAGCCCTTTCCTTCCAGTACAGACAAGAGGGCAGAGACAGACACATTAAACATATTTTTCTCTTTAAAACCATTTTCATAATTTTATTTTTGGATGAACCAATAAATACAGAACTCTATTAGGATAAACTTACAGCAGCTATAATGCACACATTAAAGTGTGCATTGGAACAGGAGGTTTGAAATGTTTCCATATTTCGTAATAGAGCTTTAGTCAGGTCTGTCATCACTCTGCTGAGCCAGATAATGTCTGGAAAGGAATACACGGGAGCTTCCCTGTCCTGTTCTGGGATAGAAGTGACAGCAGTGCCAAGTCTGAGCAGGTGGAGGGAAGTTGTTGCTGTTAGAACATTCCTGAGCCCGAGTGCATGTGAGGTGAGGGCAGCCCAGGCATGATGCTCTGAGAGGCTCTGGACACAATTGCAGCTCATATCCAGTGGCCACTGCATCATGGGGAGGGCAGCTGGGCAATGAAACTGCTGTTTGGGCTGGGAGTGTTTCCAAAACAATACCAAGTTCTTTTTCTCTGCCCTCTCAGTTATACCACATGTGTGCCTGGGAAAAGCAAAGCCTGTTGGACAACTCCAGTAAATTGTAGGTGTGGATTGAAATGCCTGGAGAGTAGAGAGGATAGGCAGTGCCAACCCTAGCCACTACCTTATTAAATTTAAGATGAAAGGTCTCAACCCCTTCAGTCTCTCTTCAGACAGACCCAGATTAAAATTTTTGGAATCCTTCAAGCTACTTTGCTTTGCTCAGGAAAGTTAATAACAATTTCAAATACCTGCCTTGTGGTAGAGGGACCCCTGACGAAAGTAGGTGGTTGGAACAGATGCCAGATCAGGAGAAAATCAATCTCAGGATGGCGTAACTTCTTCCAACCGTGAAGTGTCTCAATCTTGATCTCACTTACATGCCCTGCAGAACTGGCAAGTAAAGGGAAAAGCCAAACTCCAACTTTTCTTTGTGTTAATGGATATCCTGCTCAAATGTGTACAATTTTTTCTTTCTTTCCTGCATTAAGTTCATCAGCTGCTATTCAAAGACATCTCCTGCTCAAGGGTCCCCACTGTATAACTCCCCTAAATATTTCCATATTATCACACTACTGTATGATTCTGATGTAATTCCCAACTTGGACAACCTCTGCTGAAACAAGTCCAGAGTCAGAAGAGGAAGAACTTTTTCCTTTTTTAAGGAAGACAACTTCTTAGTACCTGTGAGAAGTAAGGAAGAAGGTGAATTTTTTTTCTTGTTTTCCTCCCATCCCCTTTTCAGCCCTCCACCCCAAAGCAGAGCCCAGGGAAGAGGAGCCTCCAGTGTTTGTGTCCTCTGAAGGGTCTGTCCATCCCCTCTCCGTGCTCTGGTCAGCATCAAAGCTAATTTCTATTGAAGTTCTGTGTGGTCAAGGCTGAGACCTCGGCTCAGAGAGCAATTCCTGATGAGGGGCAAGCATGCCTGCTAATGAACAAGCTGATCAGTCAACTTTTCAGAAACACTGCTTGAGTTAATTGTAGAGCTCTGAGGTAATGGTTAATTTTTGCCAGACAAAATAATATTCTCTCTGGCATGGATTTGATGTGATCTACCTCAGCTTGCATTGAGATGGGAGGGCCAGGAGATGTGAGATGTGTTTCTGCCCAAGAGCTGCTGTGAGGGGCCTGAGCAGTGCTTGCACCCTCTCAGCAGCATGGACACGAGTTCTCTGCTAGAGCAGCAGTCTAACAGCTTACACAAAAGTGTTAGTCTTTTCTAGAAACATGAAAACATCTGAGCTCTTAGATCATGAAGACTGTGTCATGGCCATGTTCCCATTTCTGTGCTCAGTTCTCCTAGTCTGGCTTTATACGTGCAAGGGAAGTTCTTTCAGAAAATATCTAAATATTTCTGCTGTTCTTGTCGCAAGGTGATTCAATTTGGAAAATAATTTTAATTAAAAATTGAATAAACAAGACAGAAGAAATCTAGTCCTCCTCTACCTGCTGTGCCTCCCAAACCTGAGATCATTCTCATTAGTGTCTGCTCGGCTATTTCTGCTCCCCATGTGCAAAGTGCATTTTTCTCTTCTGCTCGGTCTGACAAGGTATTTGCATCTTGTGCTAAACAAGTGAAACAAAGCCCTCTTTGAAGTGCATAAAGCCATTTATTTCAAAGGGGAACCATGGAGTGTGGCATGTTGGCAGTGCACTTGGCGTGAATTTACCTTGACATGCCGAGATGTCTTTTGTGTGTTTCTATAATGACATCATTAGCACCTCTAAAGACTATTTCACTATCTTCCAGGTAGAAATTCAGACAGAGAGGAATATCTGAGTGAATGGAAGACAGTCAGCTACACTGCACAAGCTGATTTTCTTGACCCAGCAGACCAGCAGTAGCACCCAGCCCCTGGGAGGACAGAGCAGCCTAATAGTCTGCTTCACCCACAAGCACCACATGCTTTACCCACAGGCTATTTCTTGTACATACATAAGGGAAACTCCCTTCAAACAGTCACTTCCTTAACCTTCATTAAGGCCCTGAGCAGACTCATCTTTGATGCCTGCAGATCCCTGCCAGCTGGCACTGCCTGGCTGTTGCTGAGCAGAGAGTTCTTGGTGTGTAATGCTACTTGCCTTTCCACTTCCTCCTCCTCCCTCCCCGCAGTCCGTCTCCTCCACCTGCTGCATCTTGTTCTGATCTGGTTTCTGAGCACTTCGGGTCAGGGACTGTCTAATTTATAGCGTGTCTGCATGCCCCCTAGCACTAGGTAAAAGCTATTAATTCACATCACCCTATACTTAGAGAAAGTTTTATGGGATCAATAGAGCTGTGCTATTAATAATACAGCTAAAATGTAGTAACTTCATACTGTGCATCACCTCAGAATAGCCTCACAACCTATTATAGAAAGAGAGTAATTTCCTCAAAACTATGGCTGTAACCAGACCTGGGGTTTAGTTCTCCACTGAAGTATTTATTGAAGCTGAGAACCCTTGTCACAAGCAGACAAACCAGGCTAGGCGTGGTGCTGGCAAAACTGATTTGAACTTGAAGAATTTTAGAAATGCTAGAAGTCTGAAGGAAACTTTCTCTTCAAATTAGGATTGCATCACAATTATTTGAAAGCCTTCTTAATTTCTGCTTTGAAGTTGCGACTCACGTTACATTTCACATTCTGCAGCATCTTTCAATTCAAAATTGATTAGCAATCTTTGCTGAAATCTTTCACCTGAGGTTTTTGGGGTTTTTTTGAAAATTCCTATGTAGGTGTTGACTGAAGAGAAGCAGTGGGTAAATGCCAGCTGCTCATTGAGAGCTTTGCTGTGCTGCTTTAGACCATAGTGTTGCATGTGGCTGGCAGTGGGACATTCTTCCTTGGTGGGCACAAACCTGAGCCCTGCTCTGGAGCTGGGTGTGCTCCACAAATGCTCCAGGCTCCTGCAGGGCCCTTGGCAAGGGGTCCCACTGGTGGTCAGGGCAGAGGGGCAGTCCTTGGGCACGAGCTGGGAGCTTTCACTTGACCACAAAGAGCGGCAGCAGCTCTGACTCGGGGAAAGTTCTTCCCATGCAGCCACCAAGAGAACTGCAATTGCACGTCCATGGTTTCAGGCTAGTTGTCATATTGACTGGTGCTGTGCAGTTGTGGCTCCATATCCTCTATCTCAGGTTATTTTTGCAGATGCCAAAGGCAGTGTCTTGGTGTGACATTATACCCATGTTATAAACCACATGTACCCTGAGACAGTGCCACAAAATGACATCCTGTCTTGGGGTGATTCCATGTAATTAGTCTATTCCCTGATCATCTGCTTTATCCCAAAAATGGTTGCTGTAGCTTGAAGTTGGGTCTGGGGGGAGACCTGGGTTTTTCAAAGCCTCACTCCCGTGTGTGGTCTGGGAATTTTTTTTTGCTTGGCTAGCTTGGGTTTTTGTTAGTTTAGGCAAGAAGGTTTTTTCCACATTCCCTGGCCTTGGAGAGGCTGCAGCAGCAATCTTTGGTGGCTTTATTGAAGTGAACTGGCTTGCTTTGGTCCAAGGTCAGAGACTGGTGGGAAGGACAAAGGTCCTCTCCATTTTGGCCCTGGGTCTCAGAAAAAGCTGAAGCACACCAAACACAGAACTTCATCTGCTGTGAAGAGGGGACCAGCACTAGAGGTTCACCAGGCTCCCAAGCATTTTTCTGAGCTGCTCTGTGAATCTTTTGTTTCTTGGGTTATTTTTCCTCCCCGAGACAGGAGCCCCCACATAGCTGGCCTTTGTGATTTAATTTTTTCTTTCCCTGGCATTTTGTTTTTTTGTTCCAATGTGTGTGCAGGGATAGGGAGGTACAGTCTGACAGTTCAATATCTAACATTTATTTACCTTTTTTCCCATACCATGTAGGCATTCTGTCAATAAACAGTTGATTTTTTTACTTTCATCCACTAGTATTAATTTCTTATTGGTGGAAATAGATTATTTGAACCCATTTTTTTAGAGGAAACACTCTGGAATGAGTGTTTTTCTCCTAAAATCTGAGACACATCCTCTGAGCAGTGAATTCTAAGACAGCCCAGACAAACACCTGGAAACACAGTGCTGTAGATCTTTTTAAGGTGCTGTCAGATCCCAGACCTTGGGCAATGTGCTCTCAGACTGTCACACTTGCAGGAAAGTTTGCTACATGCAATCCCAGCCGTGCATTGCTGGAAATGCAGAGGGATGAGCTGTGCAAGGAGCCACCTTAATGCACTCCAACAAGAAGGCATTTGCTTTGCCTCCCTTAAGTCCCATAAAGCTTTGGCAACATCTGGCTGAGCTTCTCAGCTCTGCCAGTGGCCCTTGGGGGGTTTGTGGCTGCTGGACAGATACCTGCTCCCCTGCAAGGCATGGCACTCACGCTGGGGTCTGAGAAGCCCATGCATATCTGTACACCACTGACTTTCTGCCAGGTGATTTTCATGTCAGAAAATTCCATCTTGCTTAACTGTAACCTCATCATGAGGAGGAAGTGGAAACACAAGCTTGGTTTGATGTTCCTACACATACAATATGATTTACTGTCTTGGAGAAACCAGCTGGGACTTATTTTCATGCTGTGACTTCCTTCTTCTAGGGCTTCACAAGCTCCTGGCACAGCTTTGATATCCAGCCTGGGAGTCAGGGGCGCTTCTGGGAGAGGCAAAACCAACGGCAGAGCCCTGGAGCTTGCTCTTCCTTCTGATGCCAGACAGCCAAATAAAAAGGGAAAGAAGTCTGGGGGGAGTTCCTTCATGTCCTGGCTTCAGACATTATGAGAGGGGTTTTGCTTTGGCATTGTTTCCTATAGAACTGGGAATATCTTTGTAGTTCACTATTGATTTTGAAGGTGTAGTATAAACAAATGAGTCTTCAGAAATCAAGGGGATTTATCCTGTGACCATTGCTGTTATGTTTTCCTCAAGCATCATCATCTGAAACAGGTTCACGGTGTGGAACACGGTCTCTGCTGCCTGGGATGTTACACATCAGCTGCAGCTGATGCCTGTACCTAGCTATGCATACCAGCTGCACGTGTAATTCATCTTTAATAGTATATTTATGATTCAAACTGGGTCTTTCTGTCTCTTTTTTTTTTTTTTTCTCAGGCTATTTTTAAATTGCTCATATGGCAGGGCATTCATTATTTCCACTAGATGACTACATTGTTTTGTTCCCTAGTAGATGTTTCAAAAAAAGGAGTGTAGTGGTTTACTGTCTACTGAAAGTGGTTAATTAAGAATTGTATTTCACAAATTAGTACTTGGAGCAGTTTCCATGGACTGTCATGTGAAGAAAATTATTTGTAATTTTCCCAAAAGATGAGAAAGCTGTAGCATAATGCAAACTTTCCCTGTATTTTCCTATAGGTGAAGGTTGTTGGTAGATAAGCCTTGACTTGTGATCAAATTAGTCTGTGCTTCAGGAGTGTCTTTTTCAAAGTGTGTGTACATATAGATATATTGTATAGAAAATATTTTATTTCTAAAGGTGAACACACTCTATGACAGCTGAAGAACATCCATTCCACTTAATGTTTTAGAAATGTGTTGGGAACAAACTTGTTCAGAAGAAAGGCATGGTGTGTTAGTGACTGAATAAATGATTGATGTGTTGGCAAAATCACTGTTCTTGGGTAAAATCACTCAGCAAAGAGCTACAGAGTTTAAGAACAGTCTCAACAACAGAATAGATAGATCCCACTTTGACTTGCATTATCAATATGCTGACGACTGCTTTTCTTCTCACATTCCATGATAAGAAAGTTACTGTGACCCAACCTCTGAAGTGTCCACACCGCCATTTAAAACATGAACTGAGACCCTTAATTACACAGAAATTCAATAAGTTTTTACAGCAAGTTTCCACTTAATTCCACACTATATCAGTTACCATGAAAAACCCTTTCTGTGTGTTTTCAGACACTCTGAGTGACAGCCTTCTCTTGAAAGCAAATAATTTCCTCTGTCACATGAAGGGAGCTCCTGTGGGGAGCTTTCTAGGACAAGCAGGACTCATCCCCAGCTGTGCCCTTCTTTTTTTTGAAAAACAAACCATGTTTCTTTAAACAAAATGGTAACACTTACACTCTTAATTCTGCTTACCTCCCGGCCTGGGCTTTGTAAATGTAAGTGCAGATTATGAATGCATGTGCAGTGTCTGATATTTCTAGGAAGAATACTTTATAACTGAAATCTCTCTTCTCCTGGGGATGAAAGCAAAACAAATTTAAGGATTAAATCACACAGAGGTATAATCCCCAAGGGAAACTTACTTTAGTTATTATGATTATATTACGATGTACGCTCCAGTACAGCAAAAGCTGTGTGAATACCACTTCAATGGGGAATAATTTTTAGTCTTACAGCCTATAGGACATTATAATGCATTTCTGGAAGCTTGATGAATCATAACTGCAATTCTCAGACATCTTTGCTTTCTGATATTCCTAACCTCTTCTAAAGGAGAAAGAAAAAGAGCATGAGATTCATTAAAGAAAAGATTAAAACTATTTAGTTAGACAAGTTTTAATAATTTAATTGCATGTCCCTATAGATGCAGTTTGTGGAAAAATAACAGAGTGAACCATTTCAGTCTAGTGCTGCATTTTACCGGTGTAAGACCTGAGTGATCAACCCAGCTCAACTTCTGTGCTTGTGCTGGGGAAGTCACCTGTGCAAGGTGTGAGATGTGGGAAATCAGATCCTCCTGCACACAGTGGCTGAATGCTTTAACCTCTATTGCTCACTGTGTGCCTTGAGGCAGCAGGTAACCCCTGGAGCCCCCTGTAGACCCAGTGCTGGAGTACAGGAATGCACTCGATGCTGTGTTAAGGCTCTGTTTTGCATCCCACTGTGCCCAATAAAGGAAATCTTCAACTCAGCCATTGGGAAACAGAAGTCCGGAGATCTCAAATTACTTTTTTTTTTTTTTGAAGATGCAACAGAAACTGGTCCTGCTGTCTGAGGGACTATGCAGTGAGACTGGCTAAAAGTAAAACAAAACAATATGGTCACAATACAGCAAATGCTAAAAATCCATAAACAATAACTGGCAGGCCACTGCAGTCTGGTGATGTTTAACAGGGTAGAGCTGCATTTCCTTCCATACCAAGAGTGAATGAACACGCTACCAGGCTGCTATCTGGTTGAATATCTGGGTTTCCCATCTACACAGCTCCTTATTCTGTCACACACACCATCTAATTTCACTGTTTGTGTGCACCAAACACCACAGTGTTTATAGATGCTTAACTAAAGAAGAGATTAATTACTGGCCCAAAGTCACACAGAGAGTCCCTCAGAGTAAGAACACGAGCCTGGATCTTCAAAACTCTGGTCTGGTGCCCTTACCAGGAGATCAAGCTTCCTGTGAAGACTGAAAATCCATACTGGTAGCATTGTTGCACTGTATACAGCTGCCTCTAGAATACTGTGCTCTTTACAGAGCACTTCATTACCAAGAAGGTATTGATTGACACATTGGAGGGAGTTCAGAGAAGAGCAACAAAAATAATTAGAGAGTGAAGAGATTGACTGGAAAGATTGATTTAAGAGGGAAGATTAAGTGAGATAAATATGTATAGCTTGGCTCACCTGCAGCATGGTGCATAAGTCCACAAATATTTAAAGGGTGTAAACAATCAGGAGGAAGAACTACCAGTGCTGGTCCAGTCTGTGATTTGGTGGTGCCACATGCTGCTGCTGTGCAGAGCTTTCTCAGAGCATGGCTGGGTCACAAAGCCTGCTCCAGCACCCCCAGGGGGAAGATGGAGCTGTGGGACCAGAGTGACAACACTGCAGGTTCTTTTCTGGGCACTGGGGAGGGGACAGAGGTGTCACAGAGCCATGGACACCTGCAGCTTGGCTTTTGCCTGGATAAAACAGTTTCTCCTGGCTGCTTCAGGCAGATTCCAGCCACAAGGTTCTTGGATGCAAGCAATGCCCAGAGTCCAGGCAATCTGCTCTTGTGTGATTTTCAGCCTAGCTTGCAGGACCTTCTTAGCCAGCAGAGAAAGAAGAGATGGAGAAAGCTGCATAGAGATTCCACAGACACTTTATTTTCTTCCACAAAGGGGTCCTAGCAGTGGTCCAAATACATGAGGTATTAAAGGGGCTTTTATAGGGTTAGGATGCCTTAGAAAATGAACCAGTAAGGATTGAAAACTAACCAACTACTTAAAGGTTTTAGGTAAAAAGTGACCACTCACCTAAGGGATCAAAAAAGGGCCAATTAAAGCACAAAGACATAAAGCAGGGGTCTGCAAAGGGGGTGAAATATTTCTAGTATTAGTCATTCTAATTAAGCAATTTCTAATCTAAGGGATGATTTTCCAAGAAGGCCCTGTCAGGGTTTCTGCTCCTTCCCCATTCACTGTCCTGCCTAAGTTTGGAGGGAGTTTCCTGATCTAGAGCAGCAGGACTCACACCAAATGTGTGATACCCTGCAGAGGAGACATTGCTGTTGATACCTTCCCATCAGTTAATGTCAGTTGCCATGGGAACTATGATACCTGATTACTGTGGAATAGCACAACAAGAAGCCAGGTAATGATTGTGCAAGTTCTGAGTAAGTCTGGATTGAACTATCCCAGCTTTGATCAACTACAGAATGAGTTGGAAACAAGCTGCTTCACACAGATCCTAGAATAACATTTGAGATTCAACTGTTTTTCAAGGATTTCCTAGTAATAATAAACCCTTCCTGACCTTGTGGCTTTAATAGTTTCAGGTGACATTTAGTGGCTGCCATTAAATAATCGTGGTGCAGAGATTACTGGATGCCATTGCTTATCCATGACCATTTCCACATCATTCTGTGAGTATAACAGGCATGTCTTGTCCTTGCAGCAGGACAGGGCTGATGTTCCCATGTCCTGAGGCAACCCACACCCAGTTGTGCCTACTGGTGCTGCTGCACAATGAACAGATCAGGATGGGGATGAGGGAGGATGTTGTGTGAGATGCGCTTCTTCCAACATCATTTTGCAAAGACAGAATGTGCTGATCTCTGAATTTATGCCTGGGATTTATTAAACGCATCTGCAACAGAATCCCATCGATGAGTGCAGCTGTGAGGAGATGCTAATGTGTAGTTGCATGTACAAAACTTTTCAGGTGAGCTTCCCTGCCCTCCTTCCCTTCCTGTGCAAGAAAAAGAAAAGCCACAGCTTGTTCTCCCATTACAACCACTGCCTTTACATCCCCCTTTTCCTTTCTTTGCAGGCTCTGTTTGTAGTTATACAGTTAGGTCTCCACAGAGTAATTTACTGGCTGAATCTCTCCCAGAATCCAGCTTGAAACCAAGCTGTAAAAACAGCTGAGAGTGTAAATAATTCATGCAGACAATATGACTTTTTTATGTAAATTCGGTGCATTAACCCTCTATTATAATGATGGACGACAGATATGGGCGACGTTGCCTTGGTAAGAGCTAATGGATGGCCGCCATAAATTCACTGCACATTTTATTGTGTTGCTGGAAATTGTGCCTTCAGGCAATGCTGTTTACTTTTATGTAAAACTCAGGGTTCCCTAAATATTACAAATATTTTACATCCGACTCCTCAGCATTTGGGCACAGCACACAAATCAAGCTTTCTTCATTTGAGCTGTAATTAAAGGTTTGGGTTTTTTTCAGGGACAATTATCTAAAACTATAAAGAGAAATATGTTTTCCCCTTTATATGTTCAGTCATTGATGTATTAACAAAACCTTTGAAGAAAGATATTAAATAACTGCAACATATAACTTTGCATTAGGCTATATGCTGTATGCATACATAATAAATTTGGAAATAGTTTCTTGTTACTGGTTTTTATTTTTTACCATTTCTTGTGCTTAGTTACACATAAAAGATTCTTTTTTCCCCCACACATATGCTTCTCTCTATAATTCATATCTGTTTTATCAGTGTAATTCTCTGAACAGTGTCCTTGAGGAATTCTGTCTCTCAGTAAACATGGCAACTTTGGTTCATTTCAGGGAATTTTAAATAAAGAATTCCTGGTTAGTTTTTGTTTCCACATGTTACTGTTTTGTACAGACTTAAGTAGATTGGGATGACAAACGTAATTTTTCTCAAAAAAAAAAAAAGGTCTCAGCAAAACAGAAACTTACTGTACATACTTGAGTATTTTCTTTGTACGTTTTTTAATACATAATTATTATTATAAGTATACAATTAATTCAGCCTAATCAGATGTTCAATTTAGTATCATAGTACACCGTGGCTTTGGAAGAAAAAACAAGAAAAAGCTGTGATGTGTAGAAAAGGATCCTTATTCTGAGAGTGTGAGCAGGATCTCAGTCACAACAAAGGGGACAATGCCAAGAACAATGGCACCTCTGTCCCTTGGCACATTGGCCACACAGAGCACTCCCATGAGCAGAGCAGCCTCTGGAAAAGCACCTGTGGGAGAGTTCATTGAGACCTCTACTGGAATTTTTGGGGGAAATCTTGCAGATTAGCAGCAATAAAAGCATGTCCACTCAATCTTCTTTCAATGTGCCAGTTTGGGCAGTTTTGTTTTTGTCATCTCTGTGGAAAAAAAAGCTTCAC
The DNA here is from genome assembly GCA_013186435.1 of Turdus rufiventris. Classification (NCBI taxonomy): domain Eukaryota; kingdom Metazoa; phylum Chordata; class Aves; order Passeriformes; family Turdidae; genus Turdus; species Turdus rufiventris. Next base: position 247,396 of record PYHW01010420.1, on the reverse strand, counting down.
AAAGTTGCCCAGGAGTGACCACAGCTGAGCTAACTCCAGCAGAAATGCATCACACCTTCCAAAGCAGCCCAGTTTCCTGAGGATTAAATAGAAGGCACACTGCAGGAGAGGTAAAAACCACTGAATAGAAAGGGAATGCAGGGGGAAAGGGCTCAGAAAATTAATCACATGTAGTATTAAGTGAAGTCTAGCAGTTTAATTGCACATAAACCTATTTAATAATTGGGTTTATTTTGTATCCTGGCTAAGCATGCTCCTTTCAACTATCTCAGGGATGTCACAGGATAAAAGGACAAAACCTTTTACCAAGGGCATTTACTTATTCTTGGCCTTCAATATTGACTGAGACTCCTAAATTTGGACTTTCAGATTTTGCACTTTATTCTTCTGACGTGCCCTGACGTGCTCTACTGCCCTGAAGCCACTTTGCAAAATTCATAGCAGCTTTCACATGCTCTGATGCTTCTTGGGACCAATTCAATATCAAACAATAGATGTGTGTGCAGTAGAGCCAGGAAATGTTACACAGGAGATCATAGGCTTATTCCCCAATAACATTTTGATTTGTAAAGTATTCCACTACACAAAACACACACAGGAGACAGCATTAAAAAGCATTAGAGACCATAGCCAGCAAGACAGAAAGGTGTCTTAAAACACAGATTGACAGCAAGGCCTGGGATATAAGCAGGACACACCAAATAATCAGTGGAAATGTTATAGAAAGAGTTTCCAATATTTTACATTATTCAGCCATTTAACAAATCTCTTCTGGGACAGAATTTGGCCTTCAAAAAAAAAAAAAAAAAAAAAAAAAAAAAAACCAACCAAACAAAAAAAACCCACAAAAAAAAAAAAAACCCAAACCTTGAATTTTTCCCCGTTGTTTAAAATAAAGGTGTATTTGTAATTCACACATCAAGAGAAGGCCAGTTCTCCTGCCTTGTTGCTTGTCCAGTGCATTTCCATGCAGAGAAGACACAGACATGGATTGCCAGGAGCAGTTACAGGGCAGGTTTGATCTGTTTGAAGGAAGTTTTGTCTGGGATCCAGGACACAACATTCAGTGTAGAATATTCCAGAGTATTCCTCTGGTCAAAGACACACAGATCATAAGGCATCACACTGTCCAGTTTAATGTCAAATATTCTGAACTCTTCAGCATTTATGGCTGTCACCTTGTCGTGGATGGTTTGCTTCTGTGGAATTTGTTGCCAGGATTACAAGGCTTTGGTTGCACAGGGGAAACAGCACTTTCTTTCCTGTACCAGCTGTGTCACTGTGTGTCTCAGAGGCGATAAAACAAAAGGGAAATGCATTTTGAGATGGAAGTAGAGCTTGAAAGCATATGGGCTGCCTTGTAGGATTATGAAGAGAACATTTCCTCATGATGAACACATCCCTGGGTCAGTCCAAATACAATTACAGATTCCTACAAATCAGAGTCCATAAAGAACCTTCCTTAATTTTCTCTAGAACAATAATGTTCTTGCATTCTTGTTGAACCATGGTTTGTGCTGGAAGGGACCTTTGAAGATCATCCAGTCAGACACTGCTGTCATGGGCAGGTCCACCTTCCATTGACTGGAATGGGTTTCACAAAGAAATTGTGGCTGTCCCATCCCTGGGATGTTCAAGGCCAGGTTCCAAGCAACCTGGTTTGGTAGAACTCTGGACCTGGGAGTTGGGACTGGATGATCTTTAAAGTTATTTCCAACTCAAACCATTTCTGGATTCTATGAACAGAACGCTCCTCATACACTTTGGTTAATTTAGGGCTCATGAAAAGAATGAGTCCCAGACTGCCCACCCATTTCTCATGTCCAAACGCAGCACTGTCAATACAGAGATTTTTGTTAGCCCCCTCTTCTGTTTAATACATTTAAGTACTGCACTCTGCATATGAAGAATAGTGTTATCAGAAAGCATTCAAAACATATGTTTTAATGAAATGTGTTGACAACTGCTGAAGTAAAGTTTTTGTTAAATCTCAAGAGTTTATCCATGACAAGCAGTATTAATGAATTGAATTAATTAAAAAGCATTTCAAGATGAAACAGGACCTGTTCTATGTAAAATGCTCTATACATTAGACAAGCATTATGGAAATCACTGCTTTGTACTACACTGTAATGCAGCCATTTATAAAAGCTTCTCAAGATTCATGGATAGCAGTAATTTGGGTTTAGCGTGTCTTTGAAATTCATTGAATACAGCATGTGCTGTTTAAAAGCATGAAATCTGGATGGTTACACTGCTATCAACGTTCATTTGGAGAGGGAAACAAGAGCCCAACGTTACTGGAATGAGTGAGTGGGGATGGGAGCAGGGAGCAATGATGGAGGAGCTGGCAAGCCCTGGCAGAGGCTGCTGCTGACATTTCTAGGGAGCAGACTCGTCTGGCAATAACTGGTTTGAAATGGGACTTGTTTTACTAAAAGTAATTTCTCATCCCTCTTGTTCCTCTGCCACAAACTCCTCTCAGTTATGGACCAGGCTTGTTCTTCACCATGTTCTCTCCTTTTTAGGTTGTTTTTGTGCCCTCTCTAAGACTAACACCACCAGTGACCTCTGGCATTATGAAATATCTGTATTCCACATAATGAATCACTGCAATGGGCAAAGCAGTCTCATGAGTGTGTGCAGTGTGGTTTGTGTGAGCTGCTGCCCATGGCCCTGAGAAACCAAGTGTGACAAGGGCAGTGCAGTCCTACAGCAGGAACAAAGATCCATGGCTTTGGTGTCCACTGGCAGCCAGGAGCAAAGGGCAATTCTGCCTGACTGGGCCAAAATCAAGCTTAAAATGAGAGTTCTGGGCAGGAAGACTATCTCAGAGGGAAATATCTGTTTGCACATGGGGAGAATTCTTACTTAGGTTGAGTTATGATTGTGCCTTGGATTTGGATGAGTAAGGTAACAGTACCCACACACAGCACATTAAAACAATATCTCTTTAAAATATTACTAATTATGTAACATATTCATAAATAAAAATATAAAGGGTGAAAGATAAGAAACTGAAAAACAATATGATTTCATACATGCATGGTGAAGATTGTTTCACTTTATGTGTCTCAAAGTTTGGCTTGTAGGAGATTATTTCCAATGGATCCACCTTTAGCTCTCTGTTTTGGAATTCCTCCGGATCTTAATAAAGGAGATTACATCCTTCAAAGAGAACTAGCCAAAAACCTGTTGGTACATTTGAATTATGATAATATATTAATACTCAGAATTCAATCAAGAATATGGCTGTGTAGTAGAGAAGAAAAAAAATCCTAAATACAAAATGAAGGTCAGGTTCCTCAAGCAATGTACACAGATATTTAAAGGATGGTAATGTTTGCTACTTAGCTACTGCACATGCTTCTAAAAATTTGTTTAAGGCAGTGCTTGGAATATCAGTAAATCTGACAGGCAGCCTCATTGGTTAGAAAAAGAGATAATTCATTTGGCCCTTAGTGTATTAGGAAAAGAGCAGCCAAAATTGCATCCCAAAGCGCTTTGGGAGATTCATCCTCTAAGCAGGAATGAATCTGCGCTGTAAAAAAAAAAAATAAAAGAGCTTGTTCTGCTACTTCACTATAATATGAGCAATATGTTTGCACTTGTCACAGGTAACATTTGCATTTATTATCTGCATGTAGAGAACTTCTAAGCTTTCTTATACCTGCTAAACCGGCCCAGGTAGCATTTGGGCCTGACCAAAAGAAGTCTCTCCCCACTGGCTGGGTGCTGTGCTGCCTGCAGATCAGTATCTGCCAAAATGAGGTCGGGCATTTTCTACTTCCCTTCAAACTCTTCTTGCCAGCTGAGTTCCAGGAAGGAGCAGAAAGCATTTTCTATTCAACCTCAGTCTGTCTAGAGTCCTGGCACACTCTGCCAGGCCAAGTGACCAGACAAGACCACAACATGCAGCACAGATGGGGTGGTGAAAGTAAAAGTAAAAGATGCTGGACAAAAACTCTTTGGTGCTGGCGGATGGTTTACATTGAAGTGTCCTATGGTGGTGGTTTGTAAGAGCCATACATTGTAAAATTCTGAGCTCAGCTGAGCCTGGGCTCCCAGCAGATTTTTTTTAAACCAGATACTTGCACAGCCAAATTATCATCTCTAGGGTTACTTAACAGCTGATCCTAGAAATAAAGATCAGGAGAAATGGCTGTTTCCATTACCAGGAATATTTGCTAATCTAATTTTTAAATTATCAGTCTGTCTGCATGCAGGTGTGTGCTTCTTCTCTGTTGTTTTTCCACTTAGCAAACTGCTTTTGTTCTGATTCAGCTCAGTTTTGTTGGACTAGCATGTCTAAGTCAAAATATCCAATTTTTCCTAATCAAATTTTTAACAGCATTTCAAAGTCCAAATTGTTACTTGCTCTGTGCACAGGTGGGAAGGTAAATAAAATTGAAGAGGAAGATTTTGCAGAAGAAACAGCAGCAAGAAGGGCAAATAGACATGGTGGTAATGAAATCAGAAATATTGCTTGTACCATTTAATTATAGAGAATAATAAACATCTTTAAACAGATAAGATAAAAGATCAGAAAGAAGGGAAGAAAATTGGTGTTTGACTCTCTTCTTGTTGCCAGAAGCTCAAGAGGGTATGGCAGCAGCCCTGAGACACTTGGTCAAACATGGTGCCTTGTATTTCCATTTAATTCTAAGAGCAGCAAAACTACTCTTGTTATTGGAAAATTATTTTCTCTTACTCTTGGGAAGGATGGATGGTTTTAAAATAGTTTCTAAAATACAAATTGGAGAACAGTCTCATAATGCAATTGATGGGTTTTTTTGGTTACAGCTGAGAACAGCATCTGTAGTACTCAAATGAATATGAGTATTAATGACTTCAAATGATGCAACTTACTCAGATTATGTAAAAACTGCTATTTGAATTATGTTTTGCAAGTAGTGATATTATTTGACTTCACCCTGAAATCCTGTCTGGAACCTCTATCTAATCCCAGGTGGAGCAATTTTGTATTCTCAGTTCTACATACAGTAGAATGGTGATCAGAATTGTGATATCATCACTGAAGTGCTTATAAGACACTGGAATTTAATGAGTGCTAAATAAAAACAAAATAAAAATTGTTCTATATGACAAGGCAGAAAGGAACACTTCAAAACCCAGGGCACCACCCAAGCCTGCATGTTGGAGATGGGGTTCTGCAGACAGACTCTCTCATGCACATGAGTTTTCTCCTGAGGAGAAGGAAGGCTGATCCCCTGCTGAAATCCTGGCAGGGAGGGTCATCTCAGGGGCTGCTTCTTCAAAGGAGCAAATGAGCAGCCCTGCCACACAAACTTGAAGCTAAAGCACAGCAGAATTACCAGTTCTAAACAGTCCACAGCCTCACAGTAATACAACACAAGTCTAGCCAACAGCCTTCAAAAGAGGGTGAAGATATTCATCAAACCTGATGAGGCTCCTATTAATTAGTGTTAAGTGTTGTTACAATTTTGTTACTATTACTATTTTGAGATTTAACTAAGAAACCTAATGGGGCTACTTCTGCACGATGTTAATTAGATATGGCAATTCCACTTACCCACACAGCCTCGGCACACATCAATATTTAATTTAATTACTGATGTTGTGGTGCAAGTCACATCTGATTTAAGAGATAAATATGCTTAATTAATAATGAGATAAAACACATACAGTATGTCACCTTTTGTCATTTGAGCTGTGTTGGGTACAGCAAAAGAAGACACACATGGACATTGGAGAGGCCATGACAGGGTGCTCTGTGTCTCTGCATTATCTTTGTCCTTGGATTTACCTGAGCTCACACTGCACTGAAAATAAGATAAAGATATCTGCAAGTGTCCAGGGCACCAGCCTATGTAAAGACACACTTGAGTAATTAATTCATCATTTACTTCTATTTTTTTGAATAATTAAAAGCCGGAACTTTCACCTTGCATTACACATAGCATCTACAGAAATTCATTTTATCAGGTTTGATCTCAGTGTTCTCATCTGTGTTGAATGTGGCCTGGTACAGAGGTCGGGTGTGCAAGTTTCCATTCTGCATCAGCATCATTTGGAAGTGAATCCTTCTCGTTGGGTCTGGACATTTTCTACCCAGGGCTTCCTTCAAGAGCTGAGAGCAGTGGCTGTGATTGCTGTACCACGAGCCAGAGCTCTGGGAAGGGATTGCAGGAAGATTGCTCACCACTTTGTGAAGCCTGGGGGAAGAAGAGGACAGCCAGCCCTTGAGACAGGTTATGGTGATGAACCATATTAAAGCAGCTTCCAGGCAGGACTAGGTCCCCATTTCATAAAGGGCTTTGGAACAAGAACTTGGCCTCAAAGACAGTGAAATTCAAAACAAATGGATAAATAGGTACCACACAACCAGTGCACCAGACCTGCTAAAGTAAAAGAAAATACTTCTGCTCATTTTTGATAGAAGATCAAAGCCTTAGCAGGTCCCCCTCTGTTTGCAGGGTCCTTTGTAGCTCAGTGTTTCCAGGGGTTCACAAGCTAGCACTAGAAGTCTGTGTGGGTTGAAACTTGCTATGCAAGATCTTTACCTGGGGGGCATTTGGTTTGATGTGTTTGACAAAATTTTAAGAGCTTCTAAGTTAACTGCGCCAAACAAATAGTTTCCTAGAGGCTGAAAAGGTTTTTGAAACTTCCTTCAGGAGAATTCCCAGTTGGCAAAAAAACTGTGAAAGCAAAAACAACTCACAACATCATAACCTTTTGAAACACATACTGCTCTCAGACCTATTTGTGATCCTTTTTTCTATGTTATATATAATTATTCTAATAATAATATTGAGAGTAAATAATACAATGGGAACCTGTTAGGCTATCAGGAATGATTTGTGAAGGAGACCATCTCAGTGTAGTCTGAAAGCTTCTTAAAAATAATAAGAGCCAACCAAAAAATCAAGACTGGGAAAACATTCAGCTGTCCAAGCCTGCCTTAAAACCCACTCATCCAAAAGAAAACTGGAGAGGGGAAGACACTACCAGGGTTTTATTGTTAATAGGAAGGGAGAAATGGAAGTGTCAGTGATTTTAAGTAGGGGAGATTCTTCTTTGAGGATGATAAAATGGGACTGCTGTCCTTTCCTGCTCCATGACCTGGTGTTGTAGGTGGTCACCATGGCTGGCACTGTGACCTATTGGTATGATGGATGTACTGCAGCTTCCAAAGGGTGTGACTGAGCTGTGGAATTCAGCTGTGCTGAGCTCACACCTTCTGTCAGCTGCCATAAGTGGGAGAAGCATCCTGGGACCTGCTCCCTTTAATTACATTCCCAGGTCTTGACAAGTAAATGCATCCAAAATAGGAGACTGGGGGATGGAGGAATCTGTGGAACCCACAGTTCCATCAGCCAAACCGAACAGTGAGGAGTGCTGTGTTAGGAACACTTTCCCCATGAGACCAGCAGCCTGCATGAGCAGCTAAGAAATGTATGGGAAATGAGAAGAACCTGTAATTTTCCCCCAGGAGAGAAACAGTGCTGCAGCTGGAAGGGCAGGTAAGAGCAGCACTGCCTCCAGCTCTGTCTGAGCACACTGCTTGTACAGGAACACTGAGGCCAAACATCACTGTAATGTCCAGGACAGTGTGTGCTTCTCTGAAGAGAGGATGGAGGAGAGAATGGAGCATCTCTCACACTGACTGGCTTCCAGAGACTGTGGAACAGGTTATACCAGCACCATGGCTATACCCTGCTGCGGTAGTGGTACCAGGATCAGCAGCTAAAATGAAAGTGTAGCACAAAATTAAGTTCTTGCAATGGACATGCACAGGTTGAGGCTTTATCCTACTGTGTGCTCAGCAATTGTATTGATATGTGAGGCACAAGATTCCCATTCCATCTTTCTTACATGGTGCTTTGGTAAACATTCATTTCTTTCAGGTTTATATTGTCATGGGAACATTTTCTAAGTTCTCTTGTGGCAGTGTAGACTCTGTGTGCTATGAATTACACCATGAGCTGAGTGAATTAGAAAATTGGCTGCCCCTTCAACAGAGCCAAAGGCATGCAGGAAAATATTAATATTCTTGGTCTCTTCTTTTGTCTTCTTCCTTCCAAATTCATACCTGTGCTTACTGGGGAGCAGCTGAGAACAGTCTGGCCCAGACCAGTGATTCCAGTGAGCTCATGCTCCACTTGCACCTACATGTGTGAAATTCCCCTCTCCCTTTCTCCTCCTGTTTCTCTGTTATGGTGCAGCAGCCACTTAGCACAAACAATTGAAGAACTTCTCACCTGCCCAGGCTGCTGAGTCTCCTAGGCTTGCCTGTGGGATATGAACTCGCATCTCCAGCTCCCCTTGTCATTCACAGGCTTCCTTCAGGCTTGCTTTTGTATTAAAGTGCCTGAAACTGGTCTGAGGATTCAGAAAGGCAGCATGTCACTGGTGACTACTAATAGCAATTACTGCAAACAAGGATATTCATCTACATGACATCCAGCAAAATAGGCTGAAGCAGATTAAAGATTAAAGCAATCATTTGACAAGGAAATAACAGTCACCCTGTCCTTGCAGTACATAACTGTGTCTGGCTGCTGCACCTTAGAGCACCTGCCCAACATTCTCCCTGCTTTGGTCATTTATACTTGATTTTGAGAAGCCTCAACTTATTTAGACCCCCTTTTCTGTGAGTGAGTAGTTAAAAATTGTTTCTTCCAATGTTCATTATTTTGCACTTGTCTATACTAGTAGGTAATGGGATTATGTTGCAGAAGACTCACAGCTGGATATGACAGTCAGAACCAGATGTTCACACAATAGGCCAGACACAGCTGGTTCTCTTTAGCTGGCAAGGGATGTAGAACAAGTAAGTGCAGAGACAGAAAGCCTGAAAAAAAATCTAAGGTAATCAAGCTAAATATGCCTGGAGTTTTAGGCCATCTGGAAGAGTGCCAGAAGGCTATTTATTCTGATGTCTACACCTGCTGAATGGGAATGCTTTGTGTGAACTCAGAGCTTGAAGTAATACTGTCTCTCTCCCTTTTTCAGCACTCCACTCCCTCTAGGCAGTGTTTCTTGCTTGATTAATTGTGCTCTAAAACTTAGGTTTGATTTAAAAAAAAAAATAAATAATGAAAAAAAAGAGAACCCAAACCTTAAACTTATTTCCTGGCTATGAATGAGCATAGCAGGAAAGCAGTGCAGCACTGGAAAACAGAAAGGGAGCACAGAAAGTGTCACAGACTGCCCCTCAGAGAGTTAAAGTCTGTGGGCAGTGCAATCTGCTAGATATATTGAGAGCCACTGGAAAGATTTCCTTTGTCCCATTTATGGTGAGCTGGGAGAGCAATTCCCACAAGCGCTTTTAGCTGCTGTTGTGAGCACACTCACCTTTCTGTGCTCAGTGACAGATTGCTCCCACAAGGCCCCATCTGGCTCAGCCCCTCTGGCTGCAGCCTCCTCCTGCAGCCAAGCAGCACCTGCCTTGCTGTCAGCACGAAAACTCTGGGGACTTCCATTTTACAAAAAAGTTTTGGTGTTGATAGTGGTGGTGAGAAGGCTCCTACGGTGATGAACATTTGACTGTGATGATATCTCAGTGTCAAGGGAGGATTTTTGGATAAACAAGACCAAGAAGATAAGCGATAGAAGGACCACTACTGAAGTTGCTGACAGGGTAGAGATCTCTTTGAAGACACTGGTTTCCCCAAGTTTCCGTGCCTCTCTAAGGAAATGAGAGCACATGTGAGACACCAGCTACCACTGCCACAACAGTAAGCTCTTACATACACACAAAAATCACTCTTTTCTTGTATTTGGCATTTACCAATATCTTCCTGATCATGGTACTGATGCATTCAGTATAATTCTCTGAGGAACTCTCACACTCTCCTCAGCAAGCAGCAACAAAGGTTTTGCCAGCTCTGCATCCCAGTGTGTGCTGAGCAGAAACTGTGCTCTGCTGACATGCAGCTACACTGGCAGTGATTGTGCCCACTGCTCTCAGGACCATTCCTGCTTCTCAGATGCAGCAAATAAGCATTTTTTCTCTTTTTGTTCATGCATGTAATAATTCTTCAAGTGTTATCACTGTTCTGTACCAGTTCTGGTGGGACTAGAGTTAATTTTTTTCATAGTATCTCATATGGTGCTGCCTCTTGCAGTTGAGATGAAAAGAGCACTGATAACACACTGATGTTTTAGTTATTGCCAAATATTGCTGAGACAGCATCGAGGCCTTTTCTGCCTCTCAGGCTGCTCCTCCCCCATGAGGAGGCTGGAGGCAAAGGAGAGGCTGAGAGGGGGCACAGCTGGCTCCAACTGACCAAGGAGAAACTCCACAGTGTGTAACATCATGCTCTGCAATAAAAGCTGTGGGGAAGCAAGAAGAAGGGGGGACGTTCAGAGAATTTTATGTGTGTTCCCAAATCACTATGAGGTGTGCCAGAACCCTGGGGATTGCAAATACCTGCCTGCCCATGGGAAGTGGGGAATGAATTTTGTTTTGTTTTGCTTCCACACAGCTTTTTGCTTTACCTCTTAAGCTGTTGTTATCTCAACACACGAGTTTTCACATTTTCACCCGTCTGATTGTTTCCCTCATCTCCCTGTGGCAAAGTAAGCTGTGGCACGGTGCTGAGCTGCCTGCCAAGGCTGAACCACAGCCTATCCCAAAGGCAGGGTCAGTTCGGTGTCAGGAATCAGTGGATTCTCTGTAAATGCACCACAGTTCTCGCTCAATTTCCCTGCCTTTCCTGAAGGATACTGTGGACTTCCTAAAATTCTGATGGAATATCTGTTCCTTCACCTGACCCAGATAACTGATGTGCTATGCTATGATGCTTTGCCAGAAAGAAGTTACAGTTTTTCTTTGACTATTTCTTTGGTTTCCATTAGCAGATGGGTGAACTACAGAGTACTCAAGCTGATACCTTTGAAGGACATGAGATTTAAAAACAAATAAAAGATCTACTGTGTGTTATAAGCAATAATCAATAATTAAAAGCCTTGTTAAAACATTGTTGAAGAGTATTTCAGAAGAGAAGTAGTTATACTGCATTTCATGCTTAATTCAATGTCAATTAGCTGATTGTTAACTTCCCTCCAGCTAAATCTTGTTCAGCACAGAGAAGAGAAATCAAAAGCATTCTAGCTATAACAAGCCTAGTGTTTCAATCATTCATCTCTGCCCGCAGGCTCAAAATCAATGTCAACAGACGTTCCATCGTCATTTTATCAGCCATTTCTGCATGTCACTGTTTTCTTGGCTGCCCTGATTGTCCCTCAAAATCTTCTGTGGGAATCAGGATTCATCTTGAGCGAAAAAAACGTGAGCACACGCCTGCTCTTACCCATCCCAGCGCGGGTTCCACCGCGATGCTCCTGGGGCACCGCGAGCCCTGCCGGGCTCCATGCGCTGGGGGTCGGGGCGGATCTTCAGCACCACGGACAGCGCCGGCAGTGCCCGCCCGGGGCGCGGCCTTCCTCACCTTCGTCATCCTCATCTTCATCATCCTCCTCACCTTCGTCATCCTCATCTTCATCATCTTCACCTTCATCATCCCACTCACCTTCATCATCCTCATCTTCATCAACCTCACCCTCATCATCTTCACCTTCGTCATCCTCACCTTCATCATCCTCCTCACCTTCGTCATCCTCACCTTCGTCATCCCCCTCACCTTCATCCTCCTCACCTTCATCATACTCACCTTCATCCTCCTCACCTTC
>PYHW01010420.1:220880-232247 GCA_013186435.1 Turdus rufiventris | reverse complement strand
CAGTCCCAAGTTCAGAAATGTTTTTCCTCAGGAAGATCCCAACCTTGCTGTCATCAGTGGAACCAGCAGTTTGCTCTGAACTCGATACTGCATTGATTTCTCTGTGGGCACATCTGTGCCTTCATGCAGAGACATTGAAATGAGTATTTGTTTTTCTAGTATAAACTTTTTAAAAGAAAGAACCAGTCCCCTGTGGAGAGGCATTCATATGAGCTGACGAGAAACAGCCTCTCTTTTCAGGTTCTGAGAAATGGTGATTTCAGGTCTTGCCTCCAAGACCAAGAAACAACAGCCAACTTCTTTGTAGCCTAATATAGGTGAGGATAAGGAAAAAGAAACACTCTGGGGAAAATTCTGAGGGAAACAAAAAGTGGGGGGAGAGAAAAAAATCTTCATCTGAAAAAACCCAAACATTTTAGAATAAAACAGAATTTTCAATTTCTGACCCTTTTAAGCTAAAAAAAGGTGTCTTTTCCTATTAATAAAATTGCTTTCACTTTCCTGCAATGAACAGAGTTGTGTTTCTGACGATGGGAGAAGCTGAGTGTGGCTGCTGAGCAGCCGAAGTGGGGACCCAGCTATCAATGCGTCACCAGCTGAATGCGATTTGAGATGCAGTTTGCTTTTCTGTATCTCAGATCTCAGGGCTAAACCACAAACTGTACATGACACAACTAAATTAATATTTAAAAATAATTACTTGCTGCCTGAAGGTAAACAGAAAAAGAGTAAATAATTGATAGCACTGGGACTGCCACACTGTAACTCTGCTGAGCGTTTATGATGTGCTGTGAAGGTTCAAAGGGATTGCTCGGCTGCTGCCTCTGAAGGAGGGTTTTTGCTAATCATTCAAGGCTTGTTTTGTCAGACAGCAATGTTTTCAGAGTTTGAAGCACCCGAACAGAATGCCAGCTTAATTTAGGTGAATCTCTAGTTTAATTTACTAACTTTCATTCCAAGATTTGCATTGTAAATGATAAGGTGATTTTCATAATTTTTTTTTCTTTTAATTTTTTTTTTAGCCCATCAACATCTGAAGGGAAATTTTATGTGGTCTGCTGCCAAGAATGTAGAGTTACTTGCATTTAAGGAGTTCTTACATAACATGCCACCCTATGACAATACTGTCTGCAGAGCCTGGTGATGCCTTCAGAGTTGGTAGCTCTTCTCTTTTCAGTAGCAAATATCCATCCTCTAAATATCCATCCTCCAGCCCAACACGAGAATAATCAGTATTCAAAGTGGCAGATGACTAAAGAAAGGTCAGTGATTCCAAACTGATTATTTTTCCCCCTCAGTCAGAAAACTTCTCCCACTGATTATTATTTTTGTTATTATTGTATGTGCTGCCTCCACAAAGGACATCATTGTTTTCTGATGTTAAACCAAAACATAAGCAAACACACAGGTAGTGTGGATGGGGAGTCAATAGCTACAGCTCTGCAAAATATTTACAGTGCCATGCACCTCTATGGGGAAATGAACACTATGTAAAACTTCAAAAAGAGAACAAAACTGTCAGCAATGCCAGCTGGGTTGGGTGAACCACTCACAAAGTTTTATTTGCAATAAATGTCTTAGTGCTAGAGGTGGGAATGTGGCTTCTTGTCTTTGTGCCCAGTCAGACCTTCAGCAGTGGCAGCTTCTCTAATGCTTTGCATTGCCTAACACTTTTGTTTCATTGCTTGAAAATTCAATCTAAGCTTTCATTTAGATTTTGAAAAAAAAAAAAATCCAATTCTGTACTCAGATGTCCAAGCATGAGGGTCATTTGAAGGCACAAAGTAATTCGTACACTCCACTGAACAGTAGCCAGTGTTTCAGTGAAAACTGGGAGACTTTTTCCAGCTGCTGTGCATCTGGAAATGAGCAGGAAGGATGGCTAAATACAAAACATGAAAACATATGGAATCTCTGTCACTGGAGACTGGCAACATGTACAAAATCCTGTTGTTTAGAAGTCCTCTCAGTCCTCTCTCTCAGCCCTGGAAGCCCAGGTCTGTATAACTGAGACACACAGAAATTAAGCACTGAGTCTCAAGTACAGGTTTGTGGATGTTGGGTCCAAGCTCAGTGTTTACAGCAGGAAAATCAGGTTGGCAGTCCTGGATAGTCCTGTATGTTCTAGCTCCACAAGTCCTCACTTAACTGAGAATCCCCGTTCTCACTGAAAAAAATGATGCTATTTCTAGAACTCATGGTTTCAGAGGAAGGTCTGGAAGTGTGGCTGGGGGCTCCTAAAGCAGAAGGGGACACATCACAGGTGAGCTTTCATTCCATGACTGCCAGGGGACACATCACAGGTGAGTTCTCATTCCATGACTGCCAGCACAGGGAACTCCTGCTTTTGCATGCTTGGGGTTCCCAACACAAGAAAAGGCAAAACAAAAGGAAAAAAACAACAAAAAGAAAACCCAAAAAGGAAGCAAAAAAAAGTCTGCTCTGAACTCCATTCCAACATTCAGGTCACCACCCTTCTCCTTTCTTCCCCACACCCAAGACCACACACTTGCATTGCACCTCCAGGCACACGTCTGCCTGCCAACCAACCAGAGGTTACAATCTCACTGCACTTCTGGTTATCTCTCAAAGAAAAAATGTCCTGAAAGAAACCCCAGGAGCTCAGGGGTGGAGCCCCACCCCGGCCATGGAGCATGACCACACTGGCAGCTCACAGGCTGCGCACAGAAGGGATTTCTTCTTGTTGGGAAAGTGGCCAAGGGATGTTATAGGAAGCAGCTGCTGGGAGGCAAGTCATTTCTGTTCAAACTAAGGGAATGAGAAGCACTGAGACAGACTGGGGCATCTCTGGCCAGTGCAAGAATCACTGGGGAATTTGAGTTTTTCTTCTCTGAATTTATTGTGTGTTAACTGCAGGAGTGTTTCATGAGACCCAGGCCTTTGTTATATTTTCAGCGTGAGAAACAGGAAAACAGGATTTGTTCTTGAACACTGATGCCTTCATTCTACAGGATCAGTAACATTATTTTAGTTTAAAAATCTCTGTGAATATCTACTGGGCTGTGTTGCTTTGTCTTAATGGGACATAAATTGATATTTCTAGAAACAGAGAACAGTGTTGCTAATGAGAATTTTGTTTTGTGAGGAGATTTCTGCCAGGGTAGTAATTTGGTGTATTATGAGGTTAGTCCTGTAGAAAGGACAGTGGTGAAAATAACTACTGGGCACTGACTGAACTAAAACCTAAACACTTTCACCTTGAAGAGAACTTGCCTCAAAAACATTTCTTCTTTCAGAGGTGTGTGACAGCAGCAGAGAAGCCGTCCGAGTGAAGCTTCCCAGAGAATGCAGTAATACATGCAATAAAGAGATTTTTCTAGTGAAATACCCACTTGTGAACTGTTCATGGGTATAAGAAAAATGGATCTGAGGTCTTGCCACCTGAGTTCCCTTCCTCTCCCTCAGTAGGTTATCAGCATGAAAACAGGAAATGAATTGGACACCATTAATAAAACATGAAGCCTTCGTGTTCAGGCTCTGTGCTCTGTCATTCAAGTGTAGAAGACACTGTGTGAGAAGGAAACAGAGGAGTCACATCCACAAGTTCATTTACTCTTTTTAACTACACAGCAAACTTTGGCTTAGACATGGAAGTAAACCATTCCTTTCTTCCCTGAATTTATTGAAAAGCTTTTAAGCCCTCACATAGAAAACCTGAGGGGTTGTTACTGATCTGTGAGTAGTCTTTCAGAACATAAAATGTTTTCCTAATAGATTTTGCCAATAATTACATATTGTCAATACTGATTTTTTACTCAGGAGTGTCTTTCACTGTGATATAACATTTTAGACCTTGTTTTCCTGCATTTGTTTTTGGAGCTGTTGGGGTGGCACAGATTTTTTTCACTGAGATGGATGTCATTTTTTTGCCAGTTGCTTGTTTGGGATTTTAGCCACCTCCTGAGATACATACCTTGCTTTTTTGGTGGGGGGGGGCTCATTTTGCAAGAGGAAAATGTATGATTCACCCATCTCATAAAACTGTTTTTCACCAAAGAACAAATTACTAACCTCAAAGAATAGAGACCTACATGAAGTAGACTGAAAGACACCCCCACCATCACCAGCACCACGACCTTTTCTGTCTGTACTTTAAAACCATCTCATGAAAGCCTGTGGTCCCAGCAGCAACCCAGGGATGAGAGCTTTGCAAACTTGTTAGGAAAAAGTCATGGGAACAGAAGTAGAAGACCCGGTTCAGCCAGACAAAGAAGCCTTCTGCAGCTGTAATAAAGGCTTGGTTTGCTCTATGGGGGAGTTTAATTGCAAAATATTTAGCATAGGTGAATCATAAGAAGCCTAACTATAGGAAGAGGTTAACCACAGTTATAGGAAAGATTCATCTGAGGCTACAATAAACAAGTTTTTTGGTGGGAAGGAACCAGAGACTCTGCCCAGCTGTGGACAGGCCCACTCCCGAAACTCAAAGGTTGAGCTGGGAGTCCAAAGCAGGTCCACCTGAATTTGCACAGTTCTTTTAGGAAGTAGCTAAGTATAGCTAAGTACAAGGTCAGGTGGAAAGATAAGATATTTACTGTTAGTGGGAGGTTTTATCAGGCTGCTGTGGCTGGAACCACTAGTTCATCTCCCATGGGAGACACTGCTTCTCATTCAAGCCTACCACAACTCTAAGTGTAACCTTGAGATTATTAGAACTTCCATAGTTTTGAACAAACTGGCATATTCCCACTGTTAAATAAATAGGAAGCACTCTTTCCTAGATCCTGTGAGGAAAAGGAGGCTCCAATCTCAGACATTTTAGGCCAGGTTCAAATTCCATCAATCATTTCTGTGTAGTCTCCTTCAAAAGAACCTGTTTGCTAGATGTGCCTCTTGCTTCATTCCTGAAATGCAAAAGTAAAACCTCAGACTAGGGGAGAAACCTGGGCAGTGAAACAATCCACAATCAGCAAACTTTAAAATTCAGTGTTAATGTTCAACTCAATTGAACATTTTTCTTTGCAGCCATCTACAAGTTTGATTGGGTTTGACTCTTTATGTACAAAAGGGCAGTCTGGTAAATGTACATGTTTTACAAGAATATGGTAAATGTTTTTCTCAGCCAAAACCATTAGGTCACTAACAGAGCAGAATCATGTTTTCACTGAAATTCATGCTATGATTTGGTTTACTTGTTCTTATTGTCTGGCTCCAAGTGCAAGCCAAGCTCTAATTCTCAAACTGTTTGAAGTTAGTCTCATGAGAGATAGGCTAGACAATTCATTGGAAAATATTCAAATTATTAATAAGGTTATTCCTAATTGTGCAAAAGGTTCTATATTAACATTTTTTATTTCAGCACATCTTCTGTTATTTGAAGTTTGGTCATAAAATTTGTTTTTTCTACATTATTTCATCCGTCATAGCTAGGAACCACCTTCTGTTTGCAGATTGAGGTTATTGGAAAGAAAAGCTGTAAAGATCTGAGGAATAATGCAGCTGAAGGCTGGCTGGGCTGGGCTCAGTGCAAGTCTGAGTGAACATGATCAATGGAGTGCATGTCTAACTGGATGTGCTCATGGGGTACCTTGGTGTGATGGAGGGGATGTGAGACTGAGCATGATTTATGGAGAGCAATCAGCACTGGAGCTCCAACAGGAGTCTCTTAGATTAAAACACAGCAGCACCTGGTGCTTGCTGCAAATATATTTTTCCTGCAAAAAGAGAGAGTTAGCCTTCTGGGGTGTTTTCTAAATGACACATCTCTGTTCTTTTCAAAATATTAGTATGTTAAATGTCCAAAGAATTCTTGCTGAAAACGATTTCTTGGTTACATGAGCAGAGCCCACTCATTTTGCCAGCAGAGGCACTGAGTACCCACAGCTGTCTGGAAGCCCCAGCAATGCCTGAGCAGGGTGGGCTGAGATGGAGAGCTGGGTCCTGCAGAACTCTGAGCCAGGCCCTTCACTGAATCATTCATGGCAACTTCCCTGCTCAAACCGCATCTCACTTTGATGTAACTATTTCCTGTGACTACATTTTTAACCTGCTGCCTGTAGGAATGTCTTACATCAGTCATTTTTTAAAGTTTTGGGGTTTTTTTTTCCCTTGCATCTAACCTAAACTATCCCTTCCCCAGCTCCACATCATTGCTTCTCCTGCTTGTGTCTCCTGCCTCTCCCTCTCCTCATCCTCCTGCATATTCACATGAACTGTGAGGTAATTAGGGACTGATCCTGTCCTCTGACTCTTTGTTTCTCCAAACTATGATTTGAATTCTACCCTCCTGCAGCAAACTTCACTGAGATCTTAAGGACTGGTCCTTTTGGGGGTGCACTTGCTGTTGTATCTAGTTCTCAACACAAAGTTCTTTGATATTATAATGTTGTAATGGCAGGAGACCCTGGTTAAGCAAAACCAGAACTGGCTGTCCCTCCCTCCCTCGGGGGTTTCAGGTTATTAACAGGGCTTTGCTCAGCTGAGCTACAGGGATCCGTCAGGTCTCTGCCCACATTCCTGTCTTGCAGCTTCACGATTCTCATACTATTTAAAAAAGCAGGAACAAGGCACCCTGTATGATCCCAGCAGGTTCTCTGCCTGTCATAGCCACCGAGCTCCTGAAGTCCCAAAATGCTGCTGTCTGTCTGTGCCCCACTAGAGGAATGTGTCTGTGGGTTCAGTTTGCACCCCACTGGTGGCTGGGCAATGCCAGCCCCTGATGCTGAGCCTGGGCTCACCAGCTCTTGTTGCTCTGCCCTTTGGGAACTGTGCTCTGAGTTCTCTCCTTTAAGTTCATTATGCAGTATTGTATCAACTGTTTTATTGCAATAAAAATTAATTCTAGCACCTGCAAAGTCATTGTCTCGGATGAAACTAATTTGGAATTGTTTGGCACAACCTGCTTTCAGTAAGCCCCTGTTACACAGGTGTTTCACACTGTTTACTCCACTGTGTAACGTGGAACTCATACCAGCATGGAATGGTTGCAATCTCTTCTTTCTCCCTTTCCTGAGCATCCTCAAAAGCAGCAAAATTGCTCCTTGAAAAACACTCCAAGGCTTGTGCTGGAGCATTCCCTGTTGTGGGAGTCTTATCAGACCTTCATCCCCAATCTGTGCTCCTCTTTTCAGTGTGTGCACTGCTCTTGAAGTCACACCAACAAAAGCTACCAGATGTGTGATACTTCTCAGCCCTGTAGCAGGGGAAAAAAAGTGGCATTGGAGCCAGAAAAAGAGTTTGGTTCTTTAGAATCACGTCTCGGTTTGGGATCTTTTCATTTGCCTCTGGCACTTTCCAAGCCCTCCCCTGAGCTTTTCATCCTCTTTCAAGGTGCTGTTAAAACCTTTTCAGTTGGCTCAGCCTGCAGTCTGTGGTGGGTCTCCTGCACTGTGCACAGGTGTGCCCTGGGACTGGGACAAGCATCCCCTGGCACACATGGCTGGGAGGCTGCTGGCCTGTGCTGGGCTGCAGCACTGACAGGAGCTGGCAGCAGCATCGGAATGACTGAAAACTTGGTGTGCCAGGTGCTGCCCACCTGCTCTGCTGGAGCTGTGCAGCACCATTCCTTGGTTTTTGTTTGTGCCTGGTGAGCAGACTGGGTGGTGATGCTCAGGTCTCCATAAACTGGATGCAGTCCAACACTTCCATGTCTGCAGCTGTAGCTTAACCAAGGGAGGAAATCCAGGAGTCTGCATCTCCCTGCTTCACTTATAGCCTGGCATATGAGGCTGGGGCCAGGACCACAGGGCAGCACCGTGCCAGCACCAGGGAGAGGGCTGGGATCTGTTTTTCCTGTCTACTTGAGGATTTGTCCACCACAGTGAAGCATACCCAGATTCCATTCAGCAGCATCCTGTGCTGGATGGTCTCTGCTGGGTGGCTCTTCCTGCTGGGGCTCAGCAGGGCCCCCAAGCCCTGGGCAAAGTCTGGAGTGCAGCAGTGATCAGAACTACTCAAAAACTCTCCTTGGAGAGCTTCTGTGACATCACTGCTTGTCTCTAGGACAGTGGCCTGCCAGGCACTGGGTATCATTTCTGCTGTAAACCTGAGATACCTGGAACGGAGAGTCTGACTTCAGCATCTTCCAAACAATCCCAGTGGCAGAAAGTATCTGAGGAATCCCACAGGCTCACACCCAATTTTCAAGGCCAGCATTTCTCCCAGTATACACAGCCCTGCCCAGGAGGCTAGCCAGGCTACATTATCTGGAGTTTGAATCTGGACATGAGGAGGCAGGTGCTGGGAAAAACAGGCAGGCACATGAGTAGTCAAAGGCAAGAGCAAGTGTTTCAGGTCTGCACACTCAGCACATTGTACTCCATCCAAGCTGGGCTGGGGATGGTAAAGCAGGGAACAATAAGGAGTGTTGGCAGAGCTTCTGCCAGAGCGAGCACAGGGCAACACCAATGCTCTGTGAGATGGGGAAGGGAATTTCTAACAGTGAGATTCAAGGATCAAGAGGAAAATTACAGGGAAAAAGCCAAGCAGATTGGGCTGAAATTCCTACCCTCTGCCCCTGCAGTGGCAGGGTCAGCACTCCACAGCACACTGGGTGTCTCCATGGGATGCCCAGCTGCAGCCAGTGCCTAGAGAGCTGGGCTGGGACCTGGCACCCTGTGAGGCCTCTGTGCCTGAGTGCTCATCTTCCAGATAGAGCCTCAGCAAGGAGAAGGTTGGTAGAATTTAAACAGAGGTGCCAAGGACTGATCTGTGCTGGGAAGGGTCTCAGGACATGGCCAGGAAACATCAGGTGCACAGCAGGAGAGTTGGTTCCTGTGCTGGGAGGTTTCCCCAGCACAAATCTCTTAATAGTCTTTTAGTCTCAGCAAGGCCTTAAAATCAATCAAAGGATTAGCTAAGCAAATCTGGTTTTGTGGTACATGATCCAGCTTTGTGCAATTGGATCTAAC
Source organism: Turdus rufiventris (assembly GCA_013186435.1). Classification (NCBI taxonomy): domain Eukaryota; kingdom Metazoa; phylum Chordata; class Aves; order Passeriformes; family Turdidae; genus Turdus; species Turdus rufiventris. The sequence goes on along the minus strand of PYHW01010420.1, from coordinate 223,377 downwards.
ACTGCTCAGACTCTCCCTGGTGACGGGGCTGGCTCCTGTGCCACCTGCAGCTGCAGGGCTGTGCAGGAATGGCTGCAGCTGGCAGGGAGCAGAGCAGGGAACAGGGAGCAGAGCAGGGAGCAGGGAGCAGAGCAGGGAGCAGGGACAGGAGTGGGGACCCACCCCTGGTGTAACCTGGAATGCCAGCAGCAGGGCATGGCTTGTGCCAGCCCATCACTTCCCTCCCACCAGCCTGCTCTCCTCTCCCTGCAAAGCTCTCAGAAGGGAACATGAGCCACTGACCCTTTCTCATGAGCTGTGGGCTCCATATGGCTCGTGTGACTTTTCTCTCAGGAACAGGTAAACACTGGCATTGCTTTTCCCTTGCACTCCAGAGCTGAGCTGCAGACAGGGACCAGACCCTGCTAAGCCTCATCCCCAGAGGAACATTTCTGAGCTGCCACCAGTGAGGGAAATAAAAAGTCTCTCTTGACATTCTGGCTGGTGGCAGATCAATACTTTAATTCATTTGATGACAACAGCAGCAATCCACCCAGCTGACACCTGGCAGGGTCTGTTTGCAGTCTGGTACAGCAGTGTTTGTGTAACTTCTCACAAAGCACTTTGCTTTCTCTCAAGCTGAAAGTTGCTCCAAGTGACAACACGAGACCTCAGCCCCCTGACAGGGCCTGAATGCCCCAAACACAGCCCTGGCAGATCTGGATGTGGTCACTGGACTTGCTAAGCAGTCCTAATGCCAAAATGATGTGAGGAACCATGACATATCGCCTCCAGAATTCTGCACTCTCAGCTTTCTGCAAAATTATCCTCTGCCCATTTTTTTCCAGACTCTTCCACAACCTGTGGCCAGGTTGGTTCAGTTTTGGTGCACATAACACGAAGTGATGCCAGGCTGCTGGATGATCCCAGTCCCTGTAACCGTGCTGACTCGGGAGCCTCCCAGCTCTGGCCTGTCATCCACTGGGAGCTCATCTATGCAAATTTGCTCCAAGAAAATGAGGTCTATAAATAATGGACACCTTGGGCCTGCATGTCGGTACAAGGTAATCCATTGCCTTGCTTGAAATGTATCCGGCTATATTTCATGTTTCTGTGTGAAAGTTCCAAAGAATGAAAAGTACCCAGCATAAAATCCAAATTGTACTCACCTTCTGGCCTAAAATAAAAGAGGCAAAAAGTTCCTTGGCATAAACTGGAGCTGGTGTGGTAGGGGGCTGTGCTGCCCAGCCCCTCTGGTTTGTTCAGAAAGAATGTGAGAAAGATTATTGATACCATTTTCCCAGCAAAGGCCTAGTTTAGATGCTAACAAAAACCAGACTGTTCAGTTTTGTTGCCTTTAAATGTTTTCAAATGGAATGTATTTGCCCCACAGCAGTGTCAGCCCCTGAGAGGCACTTCCCTCTCTCCTGGCTGCTGCTTTGGGTGGCCCAGTAGTCTTGGGAACACAGGGCACAGAAATCTGCTTAAATTGTTCCATTCTTTCTCTGTCCTAGTTGACAAAGAATTTATATACACAGAAAATATTCAGAAATGTGCAGCAAGGTTGATGTGGGGTATAGAACAGCATCCACAGGAGGCACAGCTCCACAGACTGTGATTCCTCAGTGTGAGAAGATGACTGTGAGCAGTCTCAGGAATTGTGAGTGGCATGAAAAAGTCACCCAGAGGTGACTTGTTCACTGGTTCTGCTTCTTCAAACAGAAGAAGAAGGTGGCTCTTTGCACAGTGTGTCGTTTCTCTGCAGAAATCTCTGCTGCAGAATGCTGTGCATGATGAAGGTTTACATAAATAGAAAAAAAAAATCAGACAAAGTTATGGAAGGGTTAAAAAGGCTAGTGGCTATTGAATAACAAACCTCAGTTCTGTCATGGGAGATCTCTGCAAGCTGTCAGGCCCTGGGACTATTCTGGAGAAGCACTGGGGTGAGCTTTGTGCTGTCCTGACAGTCCTCCCCACTCCTGGACAGAGGATTTTCTCTCTGACTCCTGTGGGCATTTGATGTTATGTTCCTATGCCTCTCCTCACACATGATTTCCACCCTGATTACCATTTTCTAAAAATCACAGATTCAGTGTTACAATTAAATTCTGCACTAAATATATTTTTTTACTTTGAAAAGCATCTGGACAATTGTTTCTGAAAGCACCTTCTGGCTACCCATAGAGCGTTCTGAAAAGGATGAGCCTTTAGATAGGCTGGCAAATCATATAAATAGTAAATACTATTGGTTCTGAGAATTTAATTTTCCCTGGGAAGTCTCAATCTCTAGTTCTATAACGGCTTGGTTTTCAAATAGATTATTTATATCATATTAGATATTTCCATCTGTGGATGGAAAAAGGTTCTATTGCATAATGTTCCTGATGCTTCTGCTTCATCTCTCACCGCTGCCAGAAGTGCTTTTGGGCCCCCAGATCAGGTTATTTAAATAATCAGCTCAGATTTCGGGGTGCTTAGAGTGGTGGGTGTGCAGGGAGGGCATTACTCCAAATATTCC
>PYHW01010420.1:186996-210673 GCA_013186435.1 Turdus rufiventris | reverse complement strand
CGGGGCGGGCGCGCGGCGGCCCCGCGCCCCGGCGCGCGGCTCTAAAGCGCGGCGCGGGCGGCGCGGCGCACACGCGATGGCCGCCGCCGCGCAGTACCTGCCGCGCTCCGCCGCGCTCATGCACCCCGACGGCGACCGCCTGCACCAGGGCACCACGTACCGCGAGGTGCAGAAGATGATGCACCACGAGTACCTGCAGGGACTGGCCCCCGCCGCCGGGCACGCCGTCGGGCTGGCGCACCACCAGTGGCTGCCCAGTGCCGGCACGGACTGGGGCAGCGGTGGGGGCGGAGGGGGCGCGCACCTTCCGCCCGCCGAGCACGCCAAGGGCGGCCCGCCGGGACCCCGGGAAGAGCTGTCGGCCGCCGCTTTCCATCACCGGCCGCACCTGGTGCACCAGCCGGCGGCGGGCGGCGCGGCGGGCGGCTGGGCGCAGGGCGGTGCGCACCACCTGCCGCCCATGTCGCCGCCGTCGGGGCAGCCGCTGCTCTACGCGCAGCCCTACGCGGGCCTCAACGGGATGCTGGGCCCGCCGGCGCCGGCGCTGCACCACGGGCTGCGCGACCCGCTGGGCGCCGAGGAAGCGGGAGGCCACGAGCTGGCGGCATCGCCGCCGCCGCTGGGGCCGCCCGAGCCGTCGGACGAGGACGCGCCCAGCTCCGACGACCTGGAGCAGTTCGCCAAGCAGTTCAAGCAGCGGCGGATCAAGTTGGGCTTCACGCAGGCCGATGTGGGGCTGGCGCTGGGCACCCTGTACGGGAACGTCTTCTCGCAGACCACCATCTGCCGGTTCGAGGCGCTGCAGCTGAGCTTCAAGAACATGTGCAAGCTGAAGCCGCTGCTCAACAAGTGGCTGGAGGAGACGGACTCCAGCACGGGCAGCCCCACCAACCTGGACAAGATTGCGGCGCAGGGCCGGAAGCGCAAGAAGCGGACATCCATCGAGGTGGGCGTCAAGGGCGCCCTGGAGAATCACTTCCTCAAGTGCCCCAAGCCCTCGGCGCACGAGATCACCTCCCTGGCGGACTCCCTGCAGCTGGAGAAAGAGGTGGTGCGGGTCTGGTTCTGCAACCGGCGGCAGAAGGAGAAGCGGATGACGCCGGCCGGGGTCCCGCATCCCCCCATGGAGGACGTTTACGCACAGGCGGACACTTCGCCGCTGCACCACGCGCTGCCCGGCGCCGTGCAGTGACTGCCCGGTCCCCCGCGGCCCCGACGGCGGCGCAGCGGGCTCGGGCAGCGGGGGACGCGTTTTTAATTTATTCTCAGACTGGCCCGGCCGCCCGCTCCGCGCCCCGCGCTCTATTTATATTCGCCCGCCGGAGCCGCAGCGGCCGCCGCAGCAGTAGCCAAAGGTTTGCGATCTCTAATTTATTCCCTTCCTCGCGCGGCCGGGAGGCGGCGGCGCCCCCGGCTCGGCCCCTCCCGCTCTGCCCGGCCCGGCCCGCCCGGGGGGACGCTTCGAAACCATTTTCCCGGCCCGTCTCTATTTATTTCTAACCGTGCGCGGAGCTCGCACCCTCCCGTCGGTGGGTTCAGTCCGGTCCATTCCCCTGGGGTTTCGGTTTTTGTTTGTATCTCCTATTGCAAAACCAATGTAGACTTGCGAGGGTACGTTTCTATTTATGTTATAGTAAATATTTTATTACTTACATAAACCATTTACCCAGGAACCGGTCTCGTGTCGTCTTTGCAGGCTCGGAGCGCGGCCGTCGGGGCCGGTGGCGGCGGCGCTGCTTTGGCCGAGCCTTGCGGTGGCACCGAGGGCAGCCCCGTTACCGGCGGCTGAGCTGTCCCTTATGGTGGCCACCGAGCGCAGCCCCGTTCCCGGTGGTCACCGAGGCCCCGGGGAGCCCCGTTCCCGTTCCCGGTGGTTCTCCGCAGGGTTTGCCCGCCCGGTGCCGCGCTCCGGGCGCGCCGCTCTCCGGCGGGGATGCGCTTTGTGCGCTGCCGCGTTCCCCGCTCCTTCCGCGGGGTTTTCGCTGCTCCAAACGCAACTGTCGGCGGTGTGAACAGAAAACAGCCCGCACAGAACTTTCCTCCCACATATCGTAGATTAATACATGCACACTGCTGTTGCTGAGTAGGTTGCTTCTGCTCAAACCACACTCTGGTTTTTTCTGATGTCACCAGCTTTTCCTTTTCGTGGTTTCACGCCCGAATATTTTGTGGTTATGCCAAAAAAAGGGTGAAAATACAGGTTTTTGCATTCTCGGTTCTTGGAAGAATGATCCTGCATCTCTAAACCTTCTCTTGCAGCGCCGAGAAAAGTCGCACGAGGATTGTTTGCTTTTGCAGGTCCTTGGATTCCTGCGGTGGTTTTTGTGTTGGGAGAACTTTTGAAATATGTTCCCATACAGAGCTCTTGCACTGATTAAATACTTGATCGAAATCTGGTAGTAAAGGACCAAATTCTTTCTTTTTAGTTGGCAGAGAATTTATTGATGGTCTGAGACATCTGGCACTGGATGGTTTTCCCACTTTATTCAGTACAAATTCTGTGCTGTGAAAACAGAAGCTTTAAAGAGGATTTTCTAGTGAAAGTGCTGCATTGTGCATTGCAATTCATGTATAATTCTTTTTAATATATATATAAAGATTTCTAACATACCAAATGTAACTTACTCTTGAAAATTTATACTTGAAAATTCTAGTCTTCGTTGCAGTTTGATTTTGTTGCATTTTGTGCCTTTGGTGGGGGTGTATATTATTGTCTAAGCAATGTCACATTTGCCATTGATATGTTATAATTTATTGCATTTTCAATGTTTCTTAAAATGTAGCTATTCTACATCAGCTAATACAAAACTATCAAATTCTCATTCAAAATTCTAGTAAACTGATTTTTGAGATTTTAAAATAAAGTCACTTTGAACAGTTATTTCAACAAATGCTCTGTAAAGAAATGGTTCACTTTGTGATACAAGCTACTGGCTGCTGTGGGTTAGGGTATTAATAACTTCCCTTGGCATGTAGAGCATAATACAAAATCTCACTTAGAGGGTTTAGTGTGCAGTGTGTGTTCTGGCAGCTTTTGCTACAGGCTTAGCTTCCTATTTTTGTAATGAGATTGGTTTTTATAGAAGAGCAGAGAATGGTAGGGCTGTTGTAGAGATCCTAAATTCAAAAAAGTTTTGCCATTTTTACTGAATATTTACTAATTTCTAAATAGCTAAGCAGATGTAGTAGCATAGATGATACATTGCAGTAAAAAAGTAAAGCAGGAGGATGATTTAAGGGTTGGAGTCAATGTATCATGACAGCATTTAAATTAATTTCCAACTCTGAGAATCTGTCCTTAGCTGTTACCTTGTGTATTCCCTACACATGTACCATTGTTTTTAGTGTTTTGTCATGCTGTAATTGCAGCTTTTGCGTAAGAATTTGTGTGACAGCCAGGCTTTAAGGAAAGAAGAAACAAAATCAAAACTGAACAAAAGAGGATTTTTTTTGTTTGCTCGCTTCTTAAAGGAAAACTCGTTTGCATGGAATGTTTAATTGTGCTGATTTTCTATAGTGGGAGGCATTTCAGTAACCTCTTCACTCTGAACTAACCTGGATGGCAAACAGGATTTGTGTCGGTGCTCGGAAGGGAAGGGTCAGTTTTCACATTGCGTTGCGCTAACGGATGCGATGTGCTGTGAGCGCTGGGGAGGATGAGCACCCTTGGGTTGTTCGGTGTGTCACATTCTATAAGGCACTGGCAGCCCCTCTGCATTAGCTCTTTCGTGCTGTGGAGCAGCAAAAATAAAATATTCTTTGTGTATCTCCTTTCTGCAGTGCTGCAGCGCTCAGCTGTTCTAAAAATCAAATGCCCCAAAGGTTTGCCTATCTTAGAATAACTTGTTCGTTTTCCTGGTCAGGGATTAAATAGCAATTACTGGAGGGAGACCTTTATTTTATTTTTTTTTTTTTTGGGTGGTTGTTTCTCACTAAGGTGAAAGCATGACCTGATACCACTACATCAGTAGTAAAGCAAGAAAAGGTAGGACTGTGGTGTTGCTACATGAAAGAAAAGCAGATGTACAAACGCTTATTTAACAATGCTCAAAGTAAATAGTAAACAAAGTAGGAAGTGTAGGTAAGTAACAGAAGCAGTGCCAGTGCAGTTTAGAGAGGGGTTTAGGTCTGTGCTGATGGGAAATCTTTGCTGTAACCCAGGAGCACTCTGCTGCTGAGCAGTGCCTGGTCCCAGCAGATGCCTGGTTAGTCCCAGGATGGCACTGGGCTGTGCTCGTTGTTTGGGGCAGGTGCCATCCCCCACCAGGGACTGGGGTGATCTGCTGGCCTTACCCACAGTCCAGAGGGGCTGCTGACCCAGGGTTTGCATTTCAGACTGCTGAGGAGAGCTCTGAGGTGGTGACCAAGGGCTGGATGGGGAAGTTGGTACCAGGAAAATGCACCCTGGTGTGGGCTCAGCCCCTCTCATGCTCACAGTGAGAGCTCTGCTGTCCCACCCTTGCCTGGGCAGAGAGTGTGTCTGTGTGCTCCAGGGACATGGGAGGGCAGCTGTGCTTCCCAAATGCTGTCATCTCATAAACTGGTTATTGGTAATTTTAGCCCATTGCTGCTTTTTATAAAGCAGCCAATCAGTAGGGTGTCACTTTTTCCCTTGTACAAAGGTAGACAGTTGCTGCTCAGCTTTCATGCATGCTTAGGAGAAGGTTGTAGAATTCTAGCATCCAATTTCTTCCAGACTTCTTGTCTTAGACTGTTATTGCTGCCACTTGCAAGAGCAGGGAATGCTTGCTGTATAACAACTGCAGGAGTGACTAGAGCACAGCAGTTTGCCTGGCGAGGCACAGTCACTTGTAATTAGTAATGCTGTGTACATCTTATGCTTTCCACTGAATCTGGTCTTTTCTGAGGCTGCCCAGCCAGAGCTGTGTCTGATCCCAGCACAGTGCTGCGATGCAACTGGCTCCTTATGAGCTAAGGCAGCAGCTGAAGCACTAGAATCTCTTTACATGAAAATTCAGAGCATCAGCATTAACGCCCTAAGAGTCTTGTTCCCAATTTTGCCTGCTCCTGCTTGCTCTCTCCCCTAGAAGGAGAGATTTCAGTACCATCAGGTTAAGCAAATCCTGTAATTCTGTGCTAATGTTTGCGTATATTTTAATTTTATGCTAATTCTACCGTTGGTTGTTTGGAGCTGGATCAGCCCCAGGACAATTCAGAGTTGTCATTTCACAGGTACTGGAAGCAGACTTGGGTCCTGCCCAGGACAGAACTCCACAACTCTGGAATTACTTTTCTTTAGCTGCTGTGTGTTTTCCTTTCAGTTGGAGTGTTTGAAATGAGCACATCCTGGCTGGTGACTCCGAGCTGCTGCTTGCCCATTGAGGATGGGCTCTCAGGGCTGCAGCTCCCATACCTGCTGTCCTCTTTCCTCTGGAGCACATCAGCCCCAGGAGGGGCAGGAGCAAGCTAAATTTCTTTTAAAATGCTAAATCTCCACAGATGACAGTGTCTGGTCTCGCTAAGTTTAATATCACAAAATTTAATATTGCTGCTCAGGGGGACCAAGGCCAATGCACCTTCCTGAAATGGGCAGCTCCAAAGAAAAGGTTTTCTGCAGGCTTCCACCAGCCAGCACAACGTGGGCTCAGAGCAGCAGCATCCCTGTTGTGCCTGTTTGTGCCTCTGTAGGAAACACACAGAGAAGGAGCTCGTTAAAGTCCCTCCTGGGAGCCACCACTGCGCTTTGCCAAGTTGATTTATGGGCGTTCAGCTTTGCTCCCACTTGTGATTTGTTGGGAGTGTAGGTGTGTGCAGCAGAGATATGGCCAACTGCACTTCTCGGGTGTCCTCTGTCCTTGCAGGGCTCCCCCCAGCCCCAGTGTCTGTGCTGTGCGTGGGGATTACAAGATTGCCCAGGCTGTGTTCGAGCCTGTGGTGCTGCACACGCCATAGAATGTACATGTTAGATCAGCCCTTATGAATATTTCATATTCCTTGATATCGCATTATTTTTGGTGTTGAGCAAATTGAGCATTATTTCTTGTAAGCCTTGCAAAGGTTACATTTTTCCCCTGGCTCATAGGCTGCTGAGAGCACTTGCTGCAGTGAAGAATGCTTTTCATGCCAAGCTTTGTTTCTTTATTTTCCTTTTTCTCACCTTTCTTCTGCCTGATCAAGGTGTTTCTGCAGCATCAGCAGCATCCAGGACCTGTTTTCTTGAGGCCATTGGCTTCTCTCAGCTCCACAGGGGCAATCTGCTTTCCATCACTGTACCAAATTCTCTAGGGCCAGCACTCTCAGCAGTTCCCACATCCACAGAGCAGTATTTCCTACAGAATATTTCCAAGCTGGCTATTCTCTCAGCCTGTTCAAGGAAGGTGGATGGCTCACTGAAGCTGCTCAGCGCTGTCTCAGGAGCTGCACCCCAAACAGCTGTGTCCTTCAAAGTAAATCAGTGAACAAGGGCACAAAAATCTAATTGCAAATATCATTTATGTGCACAAGAGGTGTTGGATGCTCCATGAAAATGCCAGCTCTGCAGTCAGGGATCAGTAGAAGGTATGAGAGAGCCAAAGGGAAAATGGGCATCTTTGCATTTTACTGTACTTTTTTCAGTTGTTTGGTTTGGGGTGGATTTTTGTTGTTGTTTTCTGGTTGATTTTTTTTCTCTTTTTTTGGTTGGTTGGTTTTTTTTGTTTGTTCTGTTTTTTGGTTGGGTTTTTTTGGGGGGTTTTTTGGTTGGGTTTTTTTTGTTTTGTTTTTTGGGTTTTTTTTGTTTGGTTTGGTTTTTTGGCTGGTTTTTTTTTTTCTTTGGTTTTTTTTTCTGAGAAAATCTGTCCTGTGGTTTTTATTACCTGGAGCTCACTGTGCATTACTACCTCTCAGTCACACTAAAGGCCATGTGACTGAGATTATGCTGCATCATAAATCTGTAGCCAGACAAAACTCTAGGAAATTAATTTGCACATTTGCATCTTTTGCAGTGATTTGCCGGATAAAGAGTCAGGCTATTGCATTAGATGTCTTTATGGCTGAAGATGTTTTAAATAAAGAATTAGTTTTAAATTGGAGTTGTTTTTTCAGTCATGTTTAGGACTAACCTGGTTACAGATAAACCAACAGAAAGACATGTGGGTGATTATGAGATCTGCTTTTTCTCTGAAATGCTGTCAGAGCTCCTGGATGTTACTCCCAGATCCATTTTCTTAAAGATTATGAGAAACGGTTAGGATTTTTTTTCCCCAGTAAGTGTTCTCACTTTTCATGAAGTGATGTCATAAAATATGACATGAAGTTGCAAGGGTTAATTTGCATGGATTGCTGAGCCACCTCGGCAAAAAGCTGCAGCAGTGTGAGATGCAGAGGGATTTTCAGTCCCTCTGCTGGGAAGAGCATTCCTGTATGCTGGGCTCAGCAGTGTGATGCTGCAGGGACACAACATCGCTGCCCTCTCACTTCTGTGGGTTCCTGACCTGCTAAAAGTGCTCCTGCCCCTGCTGCCCAGGGCTGTGGGGAGCAGGATGGGCTGTTCTGTGCTGGGGATGAGCGCTGTGGAAGGCATCACCCACTGCTGGAACGCTGCAGCTCACGCTGGCAAGCGCAGCCGTGTTCTCTCCCCAGCTCCCAGGGGTTATTTCTGTGCCCATCACCTGTGGTCTGTACCTGGCAGAGCTGTCTAGAGGAGCAATGACTGTTGGACATTGTCCCCTACCCTATTCTTGCCAGGTGGGGGTCAGGGTGGGACTGAATTTCTGTTCTTCAGGACTGAGGTGCACGTCCTGTCTGCTTCTGTGTCCTCTGCAGAGCTGAAGTGCCAGGAGCTTGGGAATGCTCAGTGTTCAGGACAGTTCTCATGATGCTTTTTCCCAGGTGCCAAAGCATTTGGGAGCAAAGGGGTGAAAACTGTCACCAAACCTGACCTCTCATCTTTCTTCTGTGCTTGCAGGATGGGCCAAGCTCTGAGGCTCAGAGTGACTTGGAGCTAAAAGCTGCTTGTCCCAGGGCACTGTGCTGTTCTCCACCTTGTGCCCAGGACAGGGCTGGCTCTGCCCCAGCAGGGCTCTCAGCTCCCCAGCCCTGGCCCAGCCTGGCTGGTGTTGGGGACAGGCACAGGTCAATGTCATTAAAAGGGAGAGAATTGAATCAATATCTGGAGTGTTTGATATTCTGCCTAGTGGAACACTTGTTATGTCTTTAATTGCTATTTCTAAAAGCACCGTGGAATGGAAAGCAAAAGGCAGAAATAAATAGCAAGGAGTGATCAATTGGGCGTGAAACCCTTGTTATTGATCACCTTTAACCTCTGCTTAAACTAATGACAGAGCTACCATTTAACTGTCCCCAGGCACAAAGCACATCAATTGTCCAAGTGCCACATAAATCATGGTGAGCTGCAGCCTGGTGTGAGGGGCTCCTGCCCTGGGGAGGGCAGGGTCTCAGGGCTGCAGGAGCACTCCCAGGGGAGCTCCTGCTGCAGGTGAGCTCAGGTGAGCTGCTGCTGCTCTGATGTTCTGCACAAAAAGGATCCCGAGAGCCAAGCCACATCGCAGCTCTGAGGGCAGCAGGGGGCTGCGGAAATGACAATATTTCCCATCCATGCTTCTTTCCCCATGGAGATAAAAGAAGATTTATGCTGCTGAGGAGCCCCTGATGCCTGCTCCTAACCTGGGGCAGCACTGCTGAGGCTGGGTGAGTTTGCAGGAAGGATGGAGAGGACTCAAAACAAGAATCCTGTGTCAGCAAGGGTTTGACGCAGCAGAGTTTGGGGAGGCAGTGACACAGGCACAGGAGGAATCACCTCTTCCCATGTGTCTCCAACTGTCTCCTGACTTATCAGCTGTGTTGGAATTGCCTACACTGATTGTTATAGGCGTAAAAAAAGTAAAAATCAAGATATGCAATGGGCAACAAAGTAAAGTCAGCACAGCCGTGCAAAGTAATAATAATATTTATTAACATTCAATCTGCAAATTATCCCCTGAAACCCCAGGCTGGAGATTTGCCAATTTTCAATCCATGCCAATGTTGTCTAATGTGTTTCCAGCACAAGAGCGTTTCCAAGGCTGTGCTGGATGTGTGGCATCACAAAACCAGCAGCTGGATGTCCTGCCCTGCACAGGGCAGGGGCTGTGCCTGCCTTTTGGGGGGAATGTTTATCTTCAAGTCAGGGTGCCTGTTCTGCAAATTCAGTTCCCCAAAGAATTAGGAGGTGATCTTTTTCTTGATGTTATTGAAGCAGAGGGCTTTTAGGGCAGCTGTTTGTTTCCAGAGCTGTTTAGGAAGCATTTGCACTGAGCCCTGGGAAGGAAAAGGGTGGCAGGGGCCCCACTGAGCAGTGTGTCTGTCTGTTCATCCCTCTTGGAACGCTCTCAGCATCACTCCTGTCTCTGCAGGAACGAGGAAAAGATCCTGTCTCGTCTGCAGTTAGATGGGCTGCGTGATGCTGAGCCCATGCCTGGCATGGCTGTGCACATCCCTGGAGGATTTTCTCAGGAGATCCTGGATTAATAAACATTTTGCCTTTGTGCTGCCATTTGGAGGGTTTCTACTGAAATCTTAAAAATCATTTGGGTGTCCTCATCCATCAGCCTCTGGAAACATTATTGATAACACAATCACTCCTTTTTTTTTGGTCACTCTCTTTCACTTTTTTTTCCCTGCTGCAGATCCTGTAATTTGTCACTGCTGAAACGTTGAGAGATGATTGGAATCTGCTCAGTTGCAGCACAGGAGCCTTGCAAAGGTTCCCTCCCAGGGAGGAGAGGCCTCTTGCATCCCTCTACACCCACACTTGCAGGTACAGCTGAGGGAAGCCTGACACAACCCTGGGGGGACAGCAGGCTTGACATGTCCAGCTGTGCTCTGGCCAGGCTGGGGTTCTGCTCTGTGCCAGGGGATCCTCTCTGGGGTGTTGGGGTCTCTTGTCCCCACAGCTCTGGGTGCTCTCTGTGCTTCCAGGTTTGTCTCCTGACCCCATGAGGGAGCAGCATGAGCCAGCAGAGCTCCTGCTGCATTGTCCCCACAGCCTGCAGGGATGTGACTGCCCTGGCAGCCTGTGCCAGGCTTGTGTTGATACAGGCAGTGCTGCTGCTCCTCTGTGAAGGAATAAGCCATGGCTGCCATTAAATTCCACTTTCCAGGGACTTCTAAAGCCTGGGAATCTCAGAGCAGAGGAACATTCCACGAAACCTGCACTGGGCTCTGCTTCTGCTGTGGAGGACTCACCTTGGATGCCTGACTGTGCCAGAGGCTGCAGTCCCTGCACAGACAGTGGCTGCTGGTCTGGCAGGGAGAGCATCTCAGCACTCAATAAAATCTTCCATGTCAGTCCAGAGGGGCAGAGCTCCCCACTGACAGCAGCTGCACTGAGAGCTTGGCATGGATTTGCATAGATGAAATGATTTCTCCTGCCATTCATTCAGTCTCTCTGTCTGCCAGCTTCCCTGCTCCTCTCTGGAATCTGAAGTCCACACAGGGAGCATTCAGCTGGCCACGAGCTCTTTACTGAGCGTTGCTTTGCACAGATGTCCCCAAGCAATGCCATGAATTGTTGCTCTATAGTCACTAAGCTGTTTGGGAAAACATTTCAGATAACTGTCCTACGCATTGGGGTGACTGAATTGATGGCATTTGAATGGTCAAAAAGATAGTGTGAATTGGAAACAATGCTGTCCCTGTCACAGGCAGCAGGAGAATTCCAGCTGGTATTTTCATTGTTAATGATCAAACCCAGAGCACTGTGCGGCCTTAATACCTTGGAAGGGGCTGGAGAAATGCACAAACCAGCCTGTCACTTCCCCTTCTGGATTTTCCAAATGCCAGGGAAGGAATGCTTTTAAAATTGTCTTTCAGAGCTCCACAAGTGACACTGTAGCTTGGGCTGTGGGGAGGGGAGGAAAGGACAGTTTGGTAGCTGCCAGAGAACTGTGATGGTCACCAAGTTCTGGGGGTGGCAGGGTAGCAGCTCTGCCCACAAAGGTGGGGACAAACAGCCAGTGCATCCCACAGAGCGGCAGGTAACCCTCCTGAAGGTGCTTGGCAGTCAGGAGAGCTTTGCTGCATCTGGGCTTGGCAGAGCACAGCCACCCTGACCATACATCATCTGGAGGAATGGGCACTTGAGTAACACATTAGAATAATACATCATTAGAGTGCTGTTGCTATGGTGATGTATTAGGGCAATACATCATTAGATACCTTCCACTGATGATGTATGGCTCCAAACATGGCCCCTGCCAGCACCAGCACGGGGACCACAGGGGAAGTCTTGTCTTTTTGCAGAAACTTTATCCTTCCCCTAAGGAAAAAAATCTGAGAGTAGTGGCTTCACTGAGGAGACACAGGGCAGGGCTGGCCCCTCTCTCCTGAGCCTCTTCACTGTGTGACCTGCTCCATGCTGTGCTGTTTTCTGGGGACCCAGTGCCTGCATTTTAGTGCATGTGGGCACAAGGATGTGCCAGAGCTGCTGGGCAGAGGGCTGGGATCTGTGCAGGGGTTCTGAGGGATTTGTGGGTGCATCCTGCAAGGCTGGCACTGCTGAGACCCTCCTGAGAGGGGCTGCTCTGGGCTCCTGCTCCATGTCCTTCACACTGTGCCCTTGTGCAGGGATTGAATCACTCTGAGGGAACTCTCTCCTGTTCCCCAGGCAGCCAAACATGCTGGTGGCATGTGTGGTGCCCAGGCCCGTGCCAGAGGAGACAGATGGACCCAAAAAGAAGCCCCTGGCTGCTGCTGCTGCTGCTCACCTTCCCATGAGCTGCTCCCTTGGGATCACTTTTCCCTTGCTCTTCCCCTCAGCCCTGGGGGATCCTGGTTCAAGCCTGCAATGAAACCAAAAAGGTGAGCCCAGGAGAAGTTCCAGCCAGCTGGGTCCTCAGCATCCCTGGGGTTTTTGCAGGGCTGCACTCTTTTCAGCTCAGTGGGCTAAATAAATTGCTTCAGAGAGCAGATTGGGAAAGGAGGTTTCTTTCACTGCAAAGTATGTTGTGTGCATCAGATATAATTTGATTTTAATTGGTGGACAAGAAAGTAGCATAGTTAATAAAGTATGCACTGCCTTTTGCGGGGATGCCAGTCCTGAATTCCTAGAAAATGCAATCAAATCAGAAAGACCAGTGCAAGGTGAGCCAAGGCTGAGCATGTCTGGGCAGGGGCACTGTAAACAGAGTCCCAGGAGAGATCCCTGACCCCTGAGCTATGCCATGGTCAGGATCACAGCAGAAAAGCAGTTTGTGGAGCAGAGATGCCGCAGCAGCCTCAGACTGTTGTGTGCCAGCTGCATCCAGGGACTTTTCAGCTGGCATGGGCACAGGTGCAGCTGCCTCCCTCCCTGTCCTTTTCCTGCACCTGCAGGGACCTCAGTGCCCATCCCACCTCCCTCACAGGGCACAGCTGTGCCAGGGCTGCTCCTGGAGCTTCCCATCTCTGGACTGCTTGGGGGATGCAGGTTCACGAGCAGCCCTGGGTGCAGCTGCTCATACACAGAAGCTTCTGTTTGGGCAGCAGGTCTGCTGGGCTCTGTTCCCAGCAGTGTGGGCTTGTGGTTAGACCACTTAAGAGCCAGGCTGCCCCCACAGCGCCCTGCAGATGCACACTTCCTTCCCCTGAAATCTCTGTGGGAGCAGAGCCTGCCCACTGAGGGCACGAGGGCAAGAATAAGAGGTTGGTTGTGCAGACTTGAAGTGAAATAATATGAAATAATATCCCTTAGAACTGCCCTGCTGCTGGTTGCCGGTCGCTGAGAGATGTGAGACACTTTGGGAGAGCAAGCCTGTGTTTGCCCTTGGTGCCAATGCTTTTAAGGGTTCAGCAGGCTGCCCTGCTCCCCAGCACCATCTGCAGTGCTCTGAGCCAAGGCTGCTTTTAGCTCCTCAATCAATTGGATTCAATTAAGTGATAACGTGAGGCTGTGGGCAGAGCAGTGATTGCTTATCCCTGTATCAGCAAATGATTCCAAGGTAACGCAGAGGGTCTGTGTGCCCTGGGCAGGAGCTGGGCTGTGAGGCCCTGCTGAACCCTCTGCTGAACCTCTCCTGGGAGAGCAGGAGCCGAGGCAGGGCTGCCCAGCACTGCTGGCCCTGACAGGAGCAGCCCCCAGGAGGACAAGGTACAGTTATTTAAAGAGCTGTTTTCACTCTGTTCCCACCAGGAGACTCAGCTAGTGCCCACCCTGACACGTCTGGAAGCAAGTGTTTTAGGGAGGCTGTGGGCATCTGAGAGAAGCAGAGCTGCTCTGCCACTCTCCAGCCCTGGGGTGTGCAGGGCACCACCAGCTCTCTGAGGCCAGCCCTGGCTGCGAGGGATGGCAGCCATCAATAAACATCACTGTCAAAAAGGACAGGAGGAGGTTATTTATCAGAAAACAGACCGAGGAGCAGGATTGCAGCGGTGGTGACATGTGCTGTGCCCGTGGTGGCTCATAGGGGTCAGAGCCCTGCTGCAGTGACAGTGTCCCCATGCTGTGCCCCACGCTGTGCCCCTGGCCAGCACGGTGCCACCAGGGTGACAGAGCCCTGCTGCAGTGCCATGTCCCCACACTGAGCCCCACACTGTGCCCCTGGCCAGCACAGTGCCACCAGGGTGCACAGCCCTGCTGCAGTGACAGTGTCCCCACACTGAGCCCCACACTGTGCCCCTGGCCAGCACAGTGCCACCAAGGTGACAGAGCCCTGCTGCAGTGCCACCAGGGTGACACAGCCCTGCTGCAGTGCCACCAGGGTGACACAGCCCTGCTGCACTGCCACATCCCCATGCTGAGCCTCACACTGTGCCCCTGGCCAGCACGGTGCCACCAGGGTGACACAGCCCTGCTGCAGTGCCACATCCCCATGCTGAGCCCCACGCTGTGCCCCTGGCCAGCACAATGCCACCAGGCTGACAGCAGCCCAGTGCTTCTCTGCCTTTCCCTGGTGCAATTTGGGCTCTGTAGCAGTGACAGTGTCCCCAGAGCAAGCCAGGCTCGCAGGGGGCTGAGATTTCAGAGCCAGCAGGGATGCCCTGCAGTGTTCAGGGCTGCTGAGCTCCTGTTCAGAGACAGGGTCTCTCCATCTGCTGGGGCTGCAGGAAACTCTGTGTGTGTGTGCACGTGAGTGTGCTTCTCTGTGACACAGTGGGGATCTGAGAACAATGTTTTGCAAAACAAAAGCAGACAAGGTTATTAATTTTCAAGGTAACATCAATGAGAACGCTGAGTTGCTGTTGAATTGCTGATCATTTTCTGCAGTAAAAGCATCTGTGTGCCATGTTCACCTGTGGCCTCGTGTACCTGCTGTGCCTCCACAGGTGATGCTCGGGTGGTGCTGGAGCTGTGTGGGGCTGCTCAGAGCTGAGTGGGGGAGCAGGAAGCCCCAGTGCCTCAGAGCTGGCCTCAGGAGCAGACACAGGACATCTGCTGCTGCTCCTGTTCCCAGAGCAGCACTGAGGCCTCAGGGATGCCCTCAGCACATCCCTGGCACAGCTGGGAAGTTTTGCATCCCTCCAACCTGTCCTGACGCCGCAGTTCAAGGCAGAGCCCCAGTGCTGTCCCCTCCCTCTCCCCATCGCCTACCTCTGATTAGAGCCCTCAGAACAAACCTGCTAATGCCTTTCCCAAGCTCTCGCCCCCACACTTTTGCCATATAAATCACTATAATTAAAGTGTTTGGAAAATGCTTTGGGAGCCCAGACAAGCATCCCCACATGCTACACACCCAGCTTGGCAAGCCTGACTTCCTGCTGCACCCACCCTGCTGCCCCAGGCGCTGCATCCCTGCCCTCCCCGAGCACCAGCAGGACAGGAGCAGGACCGTTCCCAGGCTGAGCTCGCCCCGGGCTCTGAACCTGGCCAGGGCACTGCACCAGACAGACAGAGCCCAGAGAGATGGGGCAGGACCCCTGCCAGCCCCTGGCTCCACCAGCCAAGGCTGTTTGTGAGGGGAGACGAGGATGCTGCAGTGCTGGGGGATCGCTGCTGCTCACGCCTCTGTCACCAGATTAGGGAGCCAGTGCTCTCCACGAGCTGCTGGGTGAAGAGAAACCTGGGCAGAAAGCCCCTTATGGAGGGCATGGAGGGCATGGCACATTGCACCTGGCACTGCCCTTCTGCCCATCTCAGGGAATGAGCCCACTGGCCACAGCCCCTTTCTCACCCACACAGAGGAGGCTGCAGAGCCGAGCCCTGGTGGAGCTGGCAGGGCTGTGGGGCCAGGGCAGCAGGGCAGGGCTGTGGGGCCCTGGCAGCAGGGCAGGGCTGTGGGGCCAGGGCAGCAGGGCAGGGCTGCTCTGGGGACTGGCAGAGCCTGCTAGGATGGCCTGGGCACCGGGCTGGGGTCCCAGCTTCCCCCTCCAGCACAGCTCTGCAGGCCAGCAGCAGGTCCCATCCTGCCCAAACCAAGGCATGAGGAACACAGGAGGTTTTGGCCTGGCTTTTTAACTTGGAGCAGAACGGTCCTTCAGGAGCTGGTGTGAGCCACAACCTGGTGTGGGGGAAAGCCATTTTCCAAGCCATGGGCAGCAGCATTCATGAAACATTAATTTTTAACACCGAGCCCCTGGAGTGCAGATCAAAGCAACTGCGTGGAGAGGCAAAGGGAAGGAGCAGAGCAGCAGGCCAGGAGACAGAGCTGCCCGCATGGGAGTGGCACGGGCATGCAGCGACTCTCAGGAGCCCGGTGGATGTGGCCAAGCTGGCACAGTGACCTGAGCAGAGCGGCCCAGATTGGGGGGAGCCTCTGGGGACAGCACTGTCCGTACACAGTGTGGCTCCTCACTGTCCCTGGTGGCCTGGCCTCCCTGCAGTGACCACTCCTGATGTGTCCCCAGGCCTCATCCCCACTCATGAGCTCCACAGTTCTCTGCCTAGACTCCTGCAGTCCTGCCTGTTTGTCCTCCTCACTCCTCTGTGCTCAGCCGGCACCAGCTGTGCCAGGAATATTTGAGTCACCTGGACTTTCCTGTTCTATTCCCAAGAGCCCTGCTGCTCCCTGGTGCCAGCACTGCATTAGCCCAGGTGCCAGCCCCAGCCAGGGCACCTTCCCAGCCAGCAGCCTGGCCACTGCAGCTGTTTGAGGGTGGGGAATGAGCCCCACAGCTTCTCCCCACACCTCCAGAGCTGGGTCCCAGCTGCTCTCCAGCCCTGTGCTGCAGGCAGCACCTTTTGCTGTGCCAGGGCTGCAGTGCCAGGTGATGCTCACCTGCACCAGGAGAGCCATGCAGGGACACTCCTGCATCCCCTGCACCTTGGCACTCCCCTCTGCTTCCCCAGGCACCCAACAAGACTGAGATCCACATGCAAGGATTTGCAGCTGTCCCTGGGGAGTGGCCATTGGGATTTCACAGCCTGACAGTGACCATGGGAAGCTCTGCTGTTTGCTGCCACTTAGTCTTCCTCAGCAGGGAGGGTTTGGCAGCCCTGCTCTGTGTGCAGGCAGATCTCAGTCCTGCTCCCAGCTGCTGCTCAGCATGTATTTTTACCTTCTAATGAAAGCGACTGAACTGCCTGAAGTTGCCTCTCAACTCTTTGGGGCTTGGGTTGCCAAGAAATGATTGACACATTTAATAGAGGCAGTGGGTGCAGAGGAATCTGGCAGGAGCCCAGGCTCATGATACACAAAGGATACTGCCATTCCTGCCTCGGTTTTGTGAGGCTGTGCTCTCTCAGAACACGCTGTCCTGTGGGGGGATGCTGCGCTCTGGCTGGGGAGCTGTGAGCCCAGCAGCCCTGGGAACCGGGCAGGGCCTGAGCCATGGGGCTGGGGAGAGGGATTTGGGGCAGGGAGGGTTTTGTAGGGGCTGCATGCACAGCCCTGAGTGCAGGCTGGAAAAGCCAAGCGTCTCTTGGTGCCTTTTTGGTTTTTCTGCCTCTGTGAGCTGCAGGGGTTTGTCCCCACAAATGTGAATGTGTGGAGCAGATGCTTGCCTGGTTTTGCAGATACACGCTCGTGTGTGAACCTGCATGTGGAAGGGGTTTTTTCTTACATCTCCTGGAGAGAAACCCCCCTGCCATGCATGGACTAGTTTGGGAACAGCCCACACAGATTGCATTTAGCGCTCATAGCTGTGCTCCTGAGCACTCCCATGCACACATTTGAGCTCAGCTGCACCTGTGGGTGTTCTCCTGCTCCCTGTCCCACACCTGAGCTCTGTGGCACCCCCACACCAGACAGGTGCCAGCCCAAACCAAGCCAGCACTTGGCACCGAGCGGCTGCTGCAGCCTCCCCTGCACACAGAACACTGTGTCAGCCAACTCCAAGGTTTAGACCAGCACAGTCTGAGCGCTTTTGTCTCTGCAGCCTTCTGGGAGGTATCAGAGACTGACCCATGGCCATTTCTTAAGCTCAGGAGCAGGGTTAAGAACAAAGGAACAAAGCTGCCTGTCAGTCCCTGACCATGGGGTCTGACCTCGGCTTAGCCTTGTCCCATTTGAGAGGCACTGTGAAGCCACCACTAAAATTACTAATACCTCTCCCTTGGGTGTTTTCAGAGGGGCACCCATTCCAGATGTCTCTAGAGAGAGATTTCCAGGAGCAGGCTAGATAAGGCATTTCTTGTGTGTTCAATGTATACATTGTTCATCCCCTGGAGCTTCCCTTCTCCTGCAGATATAAAGGGCAATTTGTAGAGCTTACAAAGGCTTATTAAAATATCATTGTGAAAGGGTGACATAAGCACCTGAACAGAAAATAATAGAAAATATTTGTCTCATTAACCAGAGACTTAGATGTCTTGTTTCCTCTTCCTTGTGTCTCCTTCCTATGGGAGGGTAACAGTCATTTATTATCATGTGGGGAAAGAAAAGCCTCACTCCTTGGAAGATGTGCTGATTTCTGTGAAACTTCTGCACCTGGCTTGTGCTCTGGGGCAGGCAGGCTGAGAGTGAGCATGCCTGGTGCTCAGAGGGCTGGCACATTCTTTCAAATAATGCCAAAAGAGCAGCATTATCTGCGAGCAGCACAGCCTGAGCCCCGTTTGTGTGGCCACAGCCAGTGTGGGCTGGAGCACAGCACAGGCTATTAGCATGTAATGAACACAACAATTACTCTGGAAGGGGGAAAGGGTTAGGGCCAGGCAGAGTCTTAAGAATAAAGGCTTGTTTGGGAGAATTATTCACTTGGTCCCTGCTGTAGGTGGACGGCAGCAGATTAGAAGGAAACATTATCTCTCAGGGCAAGTTCAGGACAAATGAAGCCAAACTGGCACGGGCTGAGAGTCTCAATACATTACTCTCTTTGCTCTACAAATCTGTGAGAACAAAGTGCTCAGTGTAAATGTTCACCAGGGCCTTTTTTACCCCTGCAGGACCACAAAAGTTCAGCATGAGATGAAGGGACACGTGTTGGCTATTAGTCCACTACAAAGAGCATTTCAGTTTAGAATTTAGAGTCTCATAAAAACATTATTGTCCATATCCCAGGACATTTGTTTGTTAGGGCAACATGGACTGAAAAAAATGTGCCCCTGTGTGCAGTTGTGTGCCTCAGCAGCTTTACCATGGCTAGCTCACCTCAGCCTGGTGTCACCCTGAGGACAGCCCCTGAGCCTCAGCTTCAGCAGCAGTCCTGACATCTCTGCTGGCCAAGATTGCTGCCCTAAAGAACACTTGGCTGGTGTTTTTTGTTGTGGCAGGAGGCTGCACCTTGCTCAGGGTGCTCTCACCCCACGGGCACCCCTGCACAAAGCCCCCACTGACATTTCTGGCTCTGCTCTGCTCACGCGTCTGCAGTTTTGTGTGTTCACCAGGTCTGAGGCAAGGGAGAAGGTTATGTCCAAGTGAAAATGCCAAGGGTCATAGAATTCTTGCTTTCCCCTGCCTCAGAGGTCGCAGTCCAGCTCTTGGGAGCACCAGGGCATCTTTCCCTTCAGCACTCCTCTGCCATCAGGAGCCTGCTCAGGACTGACAAACCAAAACCCAGCTGAAGCTGCTGACTTGGTCTTGGCTCTCTGAGTGAAGTACATGGATGGCAGCATAGATCAGAGCACAGGATCTGACAATCCCTCCTGGACTTGCAAGCTGGAATAAATAAAATTATGGACAAGCATTCACGAGTACATCTGTGACACTTCTGGGTTGTAAGCTGCTTGCTGCCTTCCTGGTTTAGAATGATTTTGACAAAAAGCATCCATATGATTTTGATCTACTTAAACCCATGGCCAGGCTTTTTAAGATGTTTGGCAATGTATGGGACAGTTTTTAGAAGCATTTTGTTTTGCATTTCAATTGTCTTCCAGCTACCAAGATGATCAGCTTTGGGCTCAGTCAGTAGTGGGAGGAAGGCTCTAAGGACTTTTGCAGTAGGAGACTCAGCAGGGCCACCCCAGGTCTGTCCCCAGTGTCCCCAGGAGCTGTGGGCAGGCAGCAAGCATGGCTCAGAGCAATCCTCATCTCCCCCAGATCTGTTTGTCCTCCCAGCCTCAAAGGCAGCCAGCACTGCTTCCTCCAACTGCACAAGGAGCATGAGCTTTAAAAAAAAAAAAAAAAGGTGGAATATATTATCTATTCACAAAGTCATTGTAAATATTAAAGAGCCCATGAGGGGAAATGTCTCTGATGATGTCTTTTCAAGAGTGTGGGAGAAAAATCCATGCAAAGGCACTGTTGAGGGTATGGCCAAAAGGCAAGTGATGCTTTGAACTGGTTCAAAGCCACAGGGTCGGCATCTTCCTGGGACTGCAAGGAGAAGCAGCTACCCATCTCTCCTCAGAGCCAGCTAAAAGGTCACTTCAGCAAATCCACAATTTAAATAAAAGCTAGGAAGTCCCAGAGAGAGCTATTTGAAAATAAAACTGCATCAAAAGTGAGATAGAGGCATCCATGTGAGTGGCAGAGGTCCTGGAGAGGTTGGCTCAGAAACAGAGTGTCTGTGCAGTGCAGGGAGAGAACAGGGACCCCAGGTGCTCCTGTGGGGTGCACCTGTCTCAGCAGGAATGGAAAAGGAGCCTCCATTCCCTGTTTCCATGTAGAGACAGCTTGGGACTCTGTCCTGCCCTGCCCCACCAGCACACCCTGAACCATGTCCCTGCTGCCACAATCACTGCCATACCAGGAGGAAAAAACATCTCTGGAGAGGCCAAGACCTGGGGAAGAGTTGTGGTTTTGGAAGACTCGTCTCCTGAGATGTCCCAGAATGGGACAGAAGATCAGTAAAACTCTGAGGAGACACTTTGATTGGAAAGGCAGGCAAAGTGAAGCAGTCCATAGTGTTATGTAATGCAGCTCTGTTGAAACAGTGCAGGAAAGTTGCCTTGTGCCAATAAATCAGGCAGCCATGGAGGAGCAGATGTGAATCACACCTTGCTTCATATGCCCTGCAGTGTTTTCACTTATTGTTCCAGTTTTAAAGATTAATGGCACTCAGAGATGAGTATTAGCTACGCTTCCATTTCATACTCATTATCAGAAGAGCTTTTTTCAGCATAATTAGCATGGATCAAATTTTCCAAGTGGCTTGGCAGACTTGCTGCTGTTCCTTGGCTGCTAAGAATTCCTGGGACGTCCCAGTGCTGCTGTGGGTGCTCTGGACCCCTGATTCCTCCTAGAACTTTTAAAAGTGGAGAGAGAAGGGGCACTACTGAGATGACAGTAGTCATGAAACAGGGGTTCCCTGAGCTGGGCTGCCAGGAGCCCCAATGTTCTGGCCCAGCTGGTGGGGATTGAGGGTTGGCAGCCTCTCCATCACTGAACAGGAGGGCAGGAGGTTCTGGCTGCAGTGGGTCAGTGCTGGTGCTCAGCTGGATCTCTGCTCCAGGCTGCTTTGTGTTACCTGGTGCCCAGCAGAGCAGGGCATGAAGTATTTGATACCTGGAGGGGTAACCAAGGTGGGTTACCTGCAGCAGGAGCTCTGGGACAGAGTGAAGGTGGTGTGGGAGGGCTGGAGGAAGCACTGGCTGGGGAAGGGAAGCTTGCTGGCATCTTCCAGGGGTTTTGTGGGGCTGGGACACGCTGTGAGTGCTGTCCCTGCAGGGCTGTGTGTGCAGGGTGAGCCCTGGGTGCTGTGCCTGCAGGGAAGGTGTTGGCAGCGTGGAGGAGAGCAGTGGGGAGCAATGGGCTGTGGGTGCTCATGTGTGCCTGCCAGTGGGCTGGAGAAGGGCAGGGAGCACAGTGCTGAGCTCCCTGCGACACCCAATCAACCCGTGATCGTTTCTATCATGAAGATAAACTGGCCATTGTTGCCAAAAATAAATGTTAGTGTTCCAAATCCACACTTCAATAGCACCAGCTCATTAGAGATGCATATCATTTGGCTCCAGTCCCACACCTTCTAGCTCGTTATAAATATGCAGTTGCTGCTGGCTCTACCCCAATCATCTCTGCAATCAGAGCTTTTAATTAGGTTAATTAAATTGTATCAAACCTCGCAGGGACGCAGTTCACTGATGCTGATGAGGCAGCCAAAACAGACCTTAACTCTAGCTCTAATGAAGGCCCTGCTGCAGCTAATAACAATGCATAATAAATTAGTGCTTCCCTAGAAAGGTGCACCGGGGCTTGTGTTTCAGTAAATGATGATCTGTATGCACTAATTCACCAGTGCAGTCTTTGGGTCTGCCAAGCCAGGGACATCCTGGGAATAGGTTCTCACTAAATAATGGGCTCCTGCCTGCTCCAAGCACTGCTGCTCACCTGGGTTCTCCCAAGGCACTAACGGCTCCAGGTACACAGCTGTGAGACAAGAAAGCAAATATTTGCTGCTTTCACCTTGCCCAGCCCTGGGTCCACTCTTGATGCCTGGCATCTTTCAACAGAAGCAGCAGCAGCAGGTATTTATTTATTTATTTGAAGCCTTCTGTAATGGAATTTTGGAGAGGAAGGTTTTGTATGGAGGGAAAAAGGTGGCTGTGTCCAAGTGTGGGGATGAACGGGGACAGTGTCCTGTGCTCAGACTCTTCCCAGACAGCAGCAGCCCCATGTTGTTCCTAATCAGGTGGGGAAAGGTCCAGGTGGCCAAGGAGCTGTGGAACACAGAGGTTTAGGGCAGCCATGCTGAGCAGCAATTAGTCATCCCTGATTTACATTCTGCTCTTTCAACTCCCTGCTGTGAAGCTGCTCAGGCTTGAGTGGAGGAACTTCACCACCCTTTTCTCCTCGGTGCCCTCGGGCAAGACACCTCAGCTGAACCTGGCTCTAGGGTCCTGGGGACCAGCAGGGCCAGGGCAGCCAGTCCTGCAGCTGGAGACACCTGTGCCAGCCCACGGTGCCACCGGTGACCCTGGAGTGGCAGCACCTGGTGGGTGAGTGCTGGGACATCCAGGGGACGTGTGGTGAGCAGGTGGAAACACACAGGGCAGCACTGGGAGCAGTGGGATGGCTGGGACCAAGCCTCCCGGCTCTCCTTTGTGAAAGAACACAGCCCTGGGGGCCTCCAGAGGTTCTGGGGGTCCCTCTGGCTGGCACAGCACGTGGCCACTGATGGACACCCACAGGAGCCATCCTGGGGAGATCCAGAGCCACCCCAGGCAGGTGAGCTTCTGTTGCCAAGCCCCAGGGACCCTGCTGTGCTCTCCAGTTTGGTTCAGGCTCGGAGAATGGGACCTACAGGAAAGCAGCTGAGAAGCCTAAGGGCTGGTTATGGTTCTCCTGCTAGTAAAATATATTGCTGCAGCTGCCTAGAGATAATCCTGCAAGTGTAGTCTGCTATTAACGTTTATAGACTGTCATTATCAATTGAGTTCTTCAGGACCTGAACAAGGAATTACACAAAATGATTATATGGCACAATATTATTGAGTCACCTAAAACCTGAGTTGTGAATCTGGGGAGTATTTTGATATCTGTATCTTTCAAGCTGTAGGGAATCTCCTTGCTAAAGAACCTGTTGGTTCAGCTTTTGATGCTGTAATTATCACAAACAGAAAATAGCTGTGGGTATTTTCTCACTGTCCTTCCTCATGAGGGTCCAGCTAGAGGATGGCAGATCCCACCCCTGTCTCACTTTAAATCCTGTGCTGTGGCCCAGTGAGCTGGGTTCTTGATAAGGTATTGGATCTACTGGGATCTTCTCTTTCCAGATCCTTGCAGGAACATTTCAGTGCTTTAGTGTGAGGATACCAAGCTAAAGGCTTTGGGAGTCAAAGAGCAAGGTTTTTGAGAAGGAGTGGATTTTTTTTCCTGGAAGCCATTGGAGCTCTGCAGGGCAGCAGGTGTCAGTCAGCCCTGTCTGCTAACACTGAAATTCAGAGATCAGCACCCACCAAATCCTTCATCATTGCAGGCAGGAATAGGTGAAAAATATTTGTGCACAGGAGCTGGCACCTCCTTTTAGTTATGGCCACAAGATGATAAACCACTCCACAGGTCAGGGTCCAGCAGGAAGCCTGCTCAGTGTGACCACCACAGATGTAACAGCTCTGCTTTCCCTTCGTTAAAACCTTCACGGTTTCTCAGGGAGAAGTAAATCAGAACAGGCACAATTTTTTCTACCCAGACCCCATACTGTGAACAGGAGACTGTGTGTCCTGGCTGGTACCTCAGCTCCCAGTGGACAGCACCACCCCAGTGACTGCTCAAAGAAAGCCTGGCAGTAATGTTATGGCATATAAACATTATAGCCATCCCATAACATGTCCCTACTGCATCCCATAACATCTCACTCCAAACTGGGAAGAGATGCCTGTCTTGCAGGGAATAGAGGAGAAACTGATGTCCATTCCAGCTGTGCAGGGGGACAGAGGTGGACAAGGCAATTGCTGGGCCTGGCCCCGTTGCTGCTTTTCAATTCCTGCTGCAGGATTCACTGAGGGTCT
>PYHW01010420.1:154792-186407 GCA_013186435.1 Turdus rufiventris | reverse complement strand
GTTCTCACACGCAGGGCTTTGTTTTCCCGTCCCTCTCGCCCCGTGGTTTACAGCCGTGACAGAATCCACACACTCCAGCTTCTGCACTCCCTGAAAAATCCTCCCCACGGTTCTCTCTGCGATGGCAGGAATGTCTGAAGCTGCATCTAAGCGTGTAAAAACACCGCGTTTCATCACCCAGCTGCTGGAAAAGCTCCAAAGTAGGTAGGGCCTGAGAAGAGCATCTCTTTTCTCTTCCCTCCTCGCAGCCCATGCGCTTATTGCTGGCAGCGACAGGGCGATGGGGAGCGATAAGAAAAGGAATGTTCACACGGAGGCTCCTCTGAACGTGCCTGGGCTGCTCCGGGACACTGGGGACGTGTCTGCACATCCCCCACCCCTGGCAATGCAACCGGCCCAAGGAAAACCCAGAGGACAAACTCTTGTCCCACACTTGGCTGCTGCACTGTCTCTCCTTACACAGCATTTTGGCACTGCCTCCGTTTGGACTGAAGCAACTCTGGAGGAAAAGCACACAGTGGAAGAGTGCAAATAGGAAAACGAGATGGATTGGGGGATGTTGGGGAAACAACTAGAGAGTAATTCACCTTTAACCTCATGGGTTAAATTTAATTTTAACCATTTAACCTCAAAACCTCATGGGTTTGGACAAGTCCTGCTCAGCCCCAGAGCTGACAATCCCCAAGTACCTTCCCCATCCCTGGGCTGTGCTTATCCCATCTCCCTAACATTCCACTCTGACCTTGCCTGTTCACTGATTGTTTACGGTGCATCTTACCAGGACACTTAGGCAAATCTCATGGCTTCCCACTGTAAATATCAAAACAACAAACTCTGGTTTATTAATCAATTAATTAGATAAAACACACTGATGGCTACCACAGGCCCACAGTGATTTGTTTTAACAAAGTGCAGTCAAAAGCAGGCTGGCACCAGCCCTTCTCCAAGGGATTGGCTCCTCCTTTCTGAGCACAGACTGGAACAATCATTCGATGACATGGCTAACGTTTCCGCTGAAACTTGAATTTGTAAATAGCTGGACCACTCGTCGTTTCTTTCTTCACTTTTACTTTATGAGTTTTGTCCTGGAAAAAAGAACAAGTACAAACATTTGCTGCCGTGCAAGGAGAAAAACTCCCACCCACACCCATGTAAGAGAATCCCTGTCTGGGCTGATCATAAAAGAAAAATGGTCACTTTGCACTGTTTAGGTGGGGATTATAATTTCATCTGCTCTTTTCCCCTTCAGGCTTTGCTCACAAGCAAGAGAACAGGAGTCCCATTGAGACAAGTAATTTCTGTGGTCATCTGGATTTTTAAGACCTCCTCATAACTTAGAGAAATGGCTCCCTGCTTCTGACCCCGAGTGACACTATTCTGGACTCCCTGTAAGAACCATTTTACAGCTGAGTCTTTGTCCTTGCTAGCAAGGTGAGACTTGGACTAGCAGATATAATTTACTGGAATGCTCAGTCTCCTTGCTTTTTCCATACTAAAAGAGGATTACTTATTTTAGGAGTTACTTGGAGGTGTCACTAAAAAAGCAGAACAAAGAAACAAATACAGCATATATAACACACCTAATACCAGACCTAATGACCTGAACAGAGCAGACTTGGAGACCCAGAACCCAATTCCTCACCAGCAGATCTTTCCGTGTCTGGATTTTCTGGGAGATGACAAACATGGCCTTCTCTCTCTCGATGCGCTGCCTCAAAAGGTCATACTGGTTCTTCCTCTGCTGGGCTAGTTTCTGGAAACAAGAAAAAAAAAAAAGAGATGAACAAGACACTATGGTCTAAATCCTCCAAATTTTACTATCAAATGCAAGAAAACATTTGATTCCCTAATGTAAATCCACTTTGGCCAGAAGAGGGAAAACAAAAAAAAAAAAAAAAGGACACATCTAAAGGACAGAGAGTGATTCCTGAAGTGCTCAGAGCCTGCAGAGGCCTCTCAAAATTCAACTTGTTGGGTCAAGTTTGCCTAATGAGAGTGGATAGCTTTCCCAGCACAGGAACAGTATTACTGCAGGTGTGATTTAAGTAATTAAATTAAGGAGAACAGATCCCAACATGCTTAAAATATGACTCAGACATTTAGGAGAAAACTAGTCAGTCTACGACTCGTCCAACTGCTTTACTGACAAGTCAAACTGAGACAGCTGGCAGGAGGAAAGGGACCACAGGGTGTTTATTATCTGACATCTGAGTCAGAAAAAAACAGGTTAAAAATTTACCAGTCGGCAATTTTAAGACAACTATTTTTACCTTACACACAACCGACTCATACTCAGAGGATTGTCCAACAGATCTGAATTACCTGAGCAGAATCTACAGCAGTAAAGCCAAGTGTAGCTACTTCTATGATACTAAAACATCAGAATAAAAGCTGATTGCATCAGCAATTCATACTGAAGAATCATTAAAAAATTCCAATTAGGAAAGTGAGACTATAGCCTAAATGGCTTTAGGGAAGAAAGCAAGGAGACAAATCTCAAACCATTTCGAGCTCAAAACCAAACTAAAAAATACTGTAAGTTCAGGAACACTGCAACAGAGACATCTGTGTTGGAATAAACTTCTTCCTATACACCTAATTCAGGGGTGAAAGGGGTTTTAGAGAAGTGTGAGGGGAGACTTAATAGTGCTGAAAAAAAATTACACCTGAAACTACAGCAGTCTAATGAAAAGATAGTCCCATAGGTGTATGTTCCTTTATAAAGGAGAAATATCTCAGTTTTGCAGGGACACTGCCTAATCAGATCTACACCACTTTTTTTCTTATGGTGGTCCACCCTCAGTGGACTGGGATGCAGTGAAAGAGTGCTGCATGTTGGTCCAGGAGAAGATGTGACTGCAGGCTCCAGGCAGTCACTTGGTGACTGACACCCACTGCTGCCTTGTGTCAATAAAAGTTTTAAGAAAACAATTATGTTCACCTCCACAAAGGTGCAATTAATCCTTTTCAGTCGTATAAAAGATGTAAACCATGAAGAACTCTGTAGGACAAAGAGCAGCAGTACCTTTAGTTGGACAGGATCAGTAGGTCCCTTCACTGCCTCTCTCTGCAGTGTTGCAATGGTTGGTCGGTTGTACACTCTATCTACGAGCTCAGGAACGGTGTCCAGTTGAGCAGCGATATCAAACTCCTGAACTATTAAAAAAAAATAGGTATAAACTTCCATGGACTCTTTTGAAAAGCAAACCTTCCAAACCCGTTGCTACAGTCAGCAACAGGAGCCCCAGCAACACAGAAGCGATGTCTCAGCTAGTAAGCAAAATTTCTAGAGCACCTGAATTTTTATCCCTTTCTCTTTCTTTTCTTTAAAGCCCATTTAGAGGTGACAGAAGAAGCCGTCGCGGTCGCAGCCTCACCTTCCCGCTCCGTGTCCACGAAGAACAGGTGGCGGCGCGGGCCGCTCCCCGCCGCGTCCAGCAGGTGGAGCTCTGCCTTCAGCCGCTCGATTTTCTGCGGAAAATCCAAGTTTGGACAAATTCAGAGCGAGGAAAATCGAATCTGCCCCGAGGACATCTCTGTGTTCCCCGAGGTTACAGACAGCTGAACTCCTCCCTCCTTTTTTCATCTCTGAATGCACATCTAGTCTATATTTATGGCGTGTCTTCACAGCGTTTCCAGCTGTTACAGTGATTCCTGCTGTTACCCAGGCAAAGTGCACACAGGACCTGCAAAACTGAGTCCTCTGCTCCGGAATGATTGCCATGGAGCCACCAGCAAAAGCATGAAGGAAAGTTTAAGCTGGCTTTGATTCTTTATCCCCAGTGAAAATTTGATTGTTGTACGCTCTAATGATGATTCACAAAACATCTTCAGAAGAGGATCGTGTGTTTGTGGATTGCCAGCCTACCATATTCCAACAACCCACTTCAGATTCTTCTCCTCAGATGGGAGAACTCCTAACTCCCACAGGAGAGTGTAGCCAGGTGACAGTCAGTCACTTCTCTCAAGTGACAAGTGTATTCCCCTGCACTCAGCCCTGGTGAGGCTGCACCTTGAGTGCTGGGTCCAGCTCTGGGCCCCTCAGTTTAGGAAGGACAGTGAGATGCTTGAATGTGTGCAGAGAAGGGCAGTGAGGCTGGTGAAGGGTCTGGGACACAAACCCTGTGAAGAATGGCTGAGGGACCTGTTTAGCCTGGCAAAAGGAGGCTCAAGGGAGACCTCATCACCCTCCAACTACCTGAAAGATGGTTGTAGCTCTCCCAGGCAGACACTGAGAATGCAGAATGAGAGGACCACATCCTTAAGCTGCTCCAGGGCAAGTTTAGGCTGGACTAAAGACTAGGAAAAAATCTCTGGGCACTGGAATGAGCCACCAGTGAGTGGGGGAGTCACTGTCCCTGAAGTGTTTAAAAAAATACTGGATGTGATGCTCAGTGCCATGGTCTGGTTGACAAGGTTGAACTTGATGATCTCAAAGGTTTTTTACAACACAGTTAATTCTGTGATTCCATGACAGGACAAGAGGAACAGCCTTAAGCTATGCTGGGGGAGGTGCAGGTTTGCTATTAGGAAAAATTTCTTCCCTGAAAGGGTAGTCAGGTATTGGAAGAGGCTGCCCAGAGAAATGGTGGAATCACCATCCCTGGAAGTGTTCTAAAGGCTGTGACACCTGGGGACACACAGGTTAGTGGTGTGGTGGCTGGGTGAACAGCTGGACTTCATCATCTCAGAAAGCTGTTCCAACCTTAGGGATTTCATCATTTCTCTGTGAATATGCTAAGCAGAAATACACATTTAAAGTCTTGAAATTTATATAAAAATCACTGCATCCTATAAGAATGTACAGTGTCATTTTTGATAATCACCACACCTTTAGGCTCTATATCCAGCACTTCACTGACACTTCCATTGTCCTTTCCAGCACTGTATAAATCAGACTTCACCAAACAAACACAACAGCCAGCAACAACAAGAACAACACAGTAAAAACCCAATTCTGAGCAAACACTAAAAATGTGAGTTATTACCTTGGCTTCTGCAACTCTTTTCATTTCTATGTATTTAATATCCTGTGTCCTCATGAGCTTCATCTGCTCCGGGGTAATTTCATCCTTTGGCTGCTTTATTACATGGACTCCATCCTACAAGCAGACAAACACAGCACTTACAGACAGACAGCCCATCCCACCTGGCGAGCACTGTGGGACCTACTAACAGCACAGCTTTGTCCCTTATCCCTCATTTTCATCAAACCCATTTTTCTCATTTATCTAATAAGTCGTAAATTTAAATCACAACAAAGTGTGGGGGGGAAATGGTACTGAGAGCAACAAAGTGTAATCGTGCCTGAAGGCAATGCTCTCACCTTGGCCTGTGAGCGTATCATTTTAAAGTAGAACTCATCGGGGTTCTTGTCCAGCGCTTTCTTCTGCAGCGCCGTGAGAGCATTCTGCTTCTTGTGGTAGTCACTGGGGAGGACAAAACCAACAATCAGGAGCTGTTCAGCAGCTTCTCCGTGCTCAGCCCTGCTGAGGCGCCGAGCCTTTCCCAGCGAGGCCCGGAGCTCGGACACAGCGCAGGGAAACCACAGGGAGACCATCAGAGCCGCACTCACCGCGCTCGGAGCCGATAGTCCTTCTTCTTCTCCAGCAAGCCCAGCTTCGACCGGGCGGCGGGCTAGGGGAGAGACAGGGAGCGTGAACGGAGGGAGCGTGAACGGGGAGGGAGCGCGGGGAAGGAACGCGGATGGCCCGGCGGGGAGGGAGCGCGGAGGGCTCCGCCAGGGCCCCGGCCCGGCCCGCAGCACTGACCTGGCTCCGCTCGCGGTGCGGGCGCTGCCGCGCCTTGGCGGCTTTCCTGAAGGCGGCCGACATGGCTGCGATGGCGGCTCCGAGCGCCGGGAACGCGCGTCCACACGCGGGGCGCGCGCCGGAACAGGCGGGGCCTGCGCTCGGGAGTCAGAGGCCGCGCGCCCCCGCCAGGCGGCGCCGTGACCATGGCGACGGCGGGAACGCGCGCGCGGCCCCGAGCGCGGCCCCGCGGGGACCCCCGGGCATGGGCGGGCCCGGCCGCCGCCACCGGGACAGCCCCGCGGGCCGAGCGCCGCCGCTCCCTCCGCCGCCGCCCGGAGCCATCCCGCCGAGCTCCCGTTCCTCCCCGCGAGAGGCGAAGCGCCGGAGCCGCCGCCGCCCCGAGACGGGACCGATCCCGCTGCCAGCCTCGCGGGGAGCACCGCGGGCGGGACCGGCCCCGCTGCTCCCGCTGGTGGCGGCGCCTCCCGGCGCTCGGGCGCGGTGCTGGGCGGGCACCGGCCTCGGGCCGCCCCCAGCCCCGCCCCGGGCCGGGCTCGGCGCTCGAGGCTGAGGAGCGGTGCGGAGCTGAGCCGGCTGTGCCCAGCGCTGGGGCACCGAGAGCGGCAGCGCAGCCCCGGGACGCCGACCAGGTGAGCCGGGCCGGGCTGGGAAGTACTGCCCGCTGTGGGCCCGCAGCCCTGGGTGGGTCGGGCTGCCCTGGGGGACTGAAGGGAGATCGCCGTGTTCCCGGTGCCGATCGGGGTCGGGGCATCCTCCGGACCCTGCCGGGGTCTCGGTCTCGGTGGCGGTGCGGGGACATCGCTTGGCGGAGAGCTCTGCTCCGGCTGCACGGTGCTCTCCGCTTTTCCCGAGCAGAAAACCGCAGCTT
This sequence comes from Turdus rufiventris, assembly GCA_013186435.1. NCBI lineage: Eukaryota > Metazoa > Chordata > Aves > Passeriformes > Turdidae > Turdus > Turdus rufiventris. The sequence goes on along the minus strand of PYHW01010420.1, from coordinate 179,765 downwards.
TGGGCCGTGCTCCTTTGCCAGGCTGCGAAGTTGAGAGCTTGAGCAGGGTTTTATGAAGAGAGTACGGAGACTTTTCCCGACCGAGTAAACTATAACCAAATGCTCAAATGTAGCACAGGAAATTTTTCAACTCATCTGGAGTGGTTGCTGTTTTTCCAGAGAATCCCAAAGTAGCTGTGGGGAAAGACTCTGAGCCTCGCTTTGTGGGTGTGTGTGTGTGTTAGACAAAGACTTGGAAGTCGCAGTTTGGATCTCACATTCAAAAATAGCTCAGGATCGTTTAAATTTTTTTTTCCCCTCAACACAGCTATGTTTCGGATTTTGTTTTTTTACAGGTAACTTTTTACTGCTTTCTTTATCCCTTTCCAGTTCTGTACCTGTGGTTACGTTAACCACTGGCGCTTTCATGAGAACTCGTGGGGATGTTGGATACACTTTCCAGTTAGCCTGGGTAGTAAGAATTTCTTTCCACAGACTTGCAGCGCAAAGGGATGGCATGTGCAAGGGTTATGTATCTTCACGGGGCAGGATTTGATACTGAGGTCTCTTTACTTAAATCTGAACTTGCTATGTTCAGTGTTTCCCAGTTTTGAAAACTATAAAGGAATCTTTCCAAAGTAGAAAACCCGTTCCTAGGAGCAGAAGAAAGGGTGAAGCTCTGGTGGACGCAGCATCCTGGTGGCAGCACAGGCCCCTAGGGAAGAGTGTAGGGACATTCCTTTTACTTTTCTGACTCATCTACCAAGCATTAGAAATCTGTGGCTCTCCTAGCTGCCCAGGTGTTGAAACTGCCTTATTTCCCTGATGTGCTTTGTCAATATGTGGTTTGACTTCATGATAGGCAGAGAGGAAAGAGGAAGTCTGACATTTCTCCTATCTGACTTTTGTGCCACCCTCTTTCCTTTTCCTAATATGGAGACTGTATTGTTCCCTTGCTTTTCTTGCTGACCACTTCCTTTGAGGCATGGAATTGTCAGTTACCAGCTCAGTCTGTAATTTTGTACATTTTTTAAAATGGTGGCATGGCACAGGAGACAAAAATATAGGTGACATGGTAAGTTGTGGGCACTAATTATAGCAGATGCTCTACAGCAAAAGGTGTATTTTGGAATATGAACTCCATAAACCTGTGCATAGGGAGTGGTGGGACACACTGAAGGCAGGGCAGAGTTTAGAAACAGCCAGAATTCCCTAGCAGGAGGCCCTGTGAGCTATTCCATGACCTCAGCTTCTGGAGCATCCCTGTCTCTCTGTCTTGGATTTTTTGGAGTAAAATCTGCCCTTTTCCCCTGCCTGCAGAACAGCATCTGAAGAGCTGAGTGGTGAGTAGAGAGCTGAAGGTCACTGTGGTTCCCCAGGCTTTGGGGGGACAGGAGGTCACTGCTGTTCCAGCAGCACATCTGTCCTCAGCTCAGCTCCTGGTTTGCACTGTGGTTTCTTCTAGAGCAGGTTCTGCAACAGCCCTGCTGTCCCAGAACACAGCTGACAGTAGGATAGCTCAGCTTTCCCAGGTCATCCTGGAGAGCAAAGGCCGGAGTCTCTTTCTTTGCTGTCATCACGGTGTCCTTGATGGCACATTGGTTTTTGTCTGTAGTGTACCGGTCTTGTATGACTGCAGGCAGTATTCACTAGTTGTCAGTTGATTTCTGAGGGGTATGACTTTATCTATGTTCTTTTCTGGTTTTGGAAAGAGCAGCTTCAAGACTGAGGTGAATCTTTAACTGATGGAGCCAGAAAAAACTTCCCTGTAGGCAGGTTACCAAAATTCCCAGTGCACCAACTTTGGAAGCACTGAGTTCTGTTCCCAGCCAGGACTTGCTTGCTCTATTGCTTGCCTGATGAGGTAAGATGCTTTCTGCTGTGTTCTTAATTGCAGCTGAGTTTCTGCTGTTACACGGTTGACTGGTGTTTGAAATGCCGGCAGAAAGGTGGAAAAAATTGAATACTCTCAATACCCAAAGTGTTTCCAACACCCTCTGTCTTAGAAAGGACTTTTGTGGTAATTGCAGCACTGATGCAGAAGGTTGTCTTGGTGGATCCTCACTGATGTCTGTAGGATTTTTGCTGCCTGGAGCTTACATGAGGCTGTGCTTGATGAGCCACAGTTGCAGCAATAACCTCAGGAGAGAGACAGGAGTTGAACCTTGTTATTCTGCTTCACCTTTTGTGTGATAAAGTACCAGAAAAGTGAGGTCTGGGTGCTGTGAATTAAAGCCAAACCTCTTAACTGGACAAACAGCTCCATAATTCCTTTTAATTGCTCAAGTAAGAAGTAATTTCTCCTCTGGTGTTCAGTGTTCAGTATCCCTGGTTGACATGTGCTGTTTTTGGATTGCCTGAGCCCACCACAGTGCCCAGGTGCTCTGGCAGGAAGGTGCTGCCAATTAAGTTTGCAGTTTTATTCAGAGTGCAAGTGGCTCATTCCTTAGGGGACTTTGCTTCTGCTGAAATAGGTGCAATTTCTATGACCAAACTGGAAAAATTCAGAGAGAACTTCATAGTGTTTTGCCTTGGTGATGTAATCAAAATCAATTTAAGCATTTTACTCGGGTGGGTTTTTTTTTCAAAAGGAGGGAATAGCTATACCCCAACTCTATCTAGGAAAGGGAGAAGACCAGTTGTTAAGGGGCAGAGAAGCTTTACCAGTAGAATTTAATCTTCAGATGACTGCTACCAAGAGTTTTAGGGTCACTTTTGGAGTGAGGCTGTGGGCAGAAGCTGCACAGGCTGGTTTCTTTTTGTGGCTGCTCTCTGGGAAGCTGCTGCTGTGGGCACTGTCCTGCAGCCACTCGCCAGCAAGGAGGGGACATTTCCCACGAGGGCTGGGCTGTGTTCACTGGACTCTGTCTCCTCTGAAGTGGGGAAAGCAAAATACTTCATTCTGTGGAGATGTAGTTGCTGAGAAAAGTCCTTGGTCTTTGTTCCTTCTCTTCCTTCCGTTTTGCTCCGGTTTTACCAGGTGTAAAATACAATTGTCAGCAGTTTACATGGAAGGGGAATGTCAGTTTTCCGGTTGAAGAAAATATCAAGGGTCTGATTGTGAAAGGAAAGGGGAAATTGAAGAATGCCACATGGCTTCTACCTTCCTGTATTTCACCCCAGCAGAACTGCCTCTGCTGAGTGACCGCTTTGTCTGTTGATACTTGCTAAATGAAGAACGATTTTAACAAATGATTCTGCCCTTACTCACAGGGGCCCACCAAGAGAATAACATTACTCTGGGAGGAATCAGAAGGACACGTCCATTAGGACTAAATTTATAGTTAAGAATTATTTAATAGCGTCTTAATACAGAATCCAAAGAACGGTAGAAGAAAAATCCTGAAATTCATGTTCTTGTTCTTAGTGTAGTCTCACCTTTACTTGATTTGGCCTGTGGTCATCTGCTTGTTAATATTAATAAATTTCATTTTTTATTTGCCTCTGAAAATGTTGCAAACTGCAGAGTTCTTTTATATGAAGTATTTTGAACTTGCCAAATACAAAAAAAAACCAAAATTAAATCAACAGCATGGGTAGATATTAATTCTGCACCCTTCTGGTTGGTGTCACGGCTGGAACAAGTTTGTTGATGTTTATGGCCAATCTGCCCAGTGCCAGTTCTACTCAGGAATATAAATTATCTTCCAGCACCAACCTGGTGCTGATGCCAAGGGCATGATCTTGACTGCTTCCTAACTTAGCTTTGAACATCTGAGCTGTGAGCAACGAGGAATGTGCTGCATCTAACCTGGAGCTGTTGGCAGCCACCAATGTCATGAATCCAGTGAGTGGAGAAGCCAGCGCAGGTGACTGGACAGCTGGAGCTGTTTTCCCTACCCAGGAGGGGCAAAGAGAACTCTGAATAGCTCAAGGAAATGCTTGGTGTTGTTTGAACAGTCAGAGACCTGCTTCCCTAGTGCTTCCTTCAGCACATGTTACACTTGACCCTGCCAGCACTACACACCAATAGCAGTCAAGTCTTTGTCCCCAGTGGTAGATTAAACTGCTTGGCCATTGTTGCGAGTCCAAGATTTTCCTCTCTCACCCTGTTTAAATGACTGCTTGGATGTGCAGCCAAAGTAAATATGAGCTAATAAAATGTAGAGATAACACATGCACACTAGTTGTTAAGGGCTAACTGTAGCACAAAGAGGCACAAGTTTTGCTGGCAGCTTTTCTGCTGAAGTTTGGAAGCTCAGTTACCTAAAAAAGAGTTGGTATGGATCAAGTATAACTTCCTTTCTATTGCGATAAGGGAACTTTAACTGTATTCATGTGAATAAAAAAGAATAAAAAAGGCATCTGTTAGGCTGCTGAGGCTCTAGTGCCTGCCTTGCAAGGTATAAAGTATACTGGAATACTGGTATAAAGTGCACCAGCCCCAGGTGAGCGCTTCCTCACCTGAAAGCTGGAAGTGCTGGGGCACCTTCAGAATACTCTTCTGTGTTTCCCCACAGTCACTTTCCTTGTTGGCAATAAATACATTTTCAATGGACTTTTTCAGTTCCTCAGCACACAGCCTGTGAGGGCCACTGCCATGGGGTGACACTAAGATTGCAGTCTGCTAGGAGTTGGAAGGATAGGAGATATTTTCGTGGCTTTTGGAAGTGTGCTGGCTTACAGGAAAGAATGAGATTGGGAGAGTATCACTGTGAAGGGACAGGGTTAGGATTGCTCCTGTATTCCTGTGAAGCAGTGCTGTTGGACACCTGAGGTCTGTAATTGGTTGGGGACAAGGCTGGTTTAAGTGCCTGTATGCTATCAGCACACCTACTCCCTATGTGTCTGGAGAGGGCTGGCCTGCTGAAGTCCTTCCACAGTGGCTTCTTTGCTTTTCCCTCCCTGAGCTCTGGAGGGACAGTGTGGTCCTGCACCCTGTCCTTCAGACCCTTCTGCAGTGGAATGGTCTGTGATGACCAAAAGATTAGGGAGAACTGAGGGCTGAGAGTGTGATAGGGCATTAAAGGATTAATAGGCTACTGAGCAATAATTACCATAAATTATGCAGACTAAGTCCAGATCTAGGAACAGTTTTACTTCTTTCATTCCCAGCCAGTCATGGCTCATGCTGACAGCACACCTGGAAATGAGGTAACTGAGTAATCTGCCCACATTGTTCAGATCTGCTGGGGCTTGGACACAGACTTAGTATGTTTTCCCTGCTCCTGGGCAACCTTTGTTCTCCTGCAGCCAGGAAGTCTCCCTGATGGGATAAGACAATTGCTTCTGTTCCTCTCTTGAGAAGGACAGTATTAATTCACCTGTGGTGTGACTTCCCTGTGAAATTCCTGTTCCAGATGCGAAGATCTCACTCTTATTGCAGTACGAGATGGAAACACTTCCAGTGCTGCCTGAACATGTTATTTAGGTCAGTTGCAAGGAAGATGGCAACATGAATCAGAGGAGCTGGAAGAGAAAGAAAGTCATTAGACAGCACCTTGACATCCCCTGCCAATGCGGGGATTTTCTCTGCTGATGCAGAAGCCTGGCTGGAGCACACATTCATTGTCTTGTGCTCTTGGTATGGTCCTGTGGCTGGGGAGCTGCCAATGAACCAGCAGGCTGCAAAGACAGACCTTGCCTTGGCCCCTCTGTATCAGCACCTAGATCCTGGTGGGTGTATGAAATAATCTCTGAAAGAGAGAGAACAAAGAAAACAAGATATACCAGGATCATTGGCCTGACTGTGTCCATTTTGGGTGACCCAGCCTCCAGAGGTGGTTTTACAGAGGTTCATCATGCTGTTGTGATGCTGACCAGAGCAGCTCAGGGGGTGTTGCCATCCCACACTGGGCGTGTGGTGCCCAGTGCACTGCAGCAGCTCCGAGGGAATACAGCAGAGCCGATGGCCTGGGTGTGCTGGGCTGGAGGGCTCAGTGATGGTGGGAAACCCCTGAAAATATCCCACTGGGCACAGCTCTGCCAGATGCTCTGTTTCCCTTCCCAAAGGAAGTAGCCTGAATTTACCCAGTGCTCTGTAGAGACCTGTAGGCTAAAACAAATTATTTTTACACTGTAGGAAACATTGAGACCAACCTTAACTGATGAAGCAATTTGCCAGCTTTTAGCCTCAAGGTCCCGAGTCCCTCAGGGCTTTCCAGCATAAGGCTTGGGTCGGTTTCCCAGAAAAAGTCTCTTGCATATGTGCTGTTGGCTCATTACTAGCTGTTTTATTTTTCCAAGAGCCAGCCCTCGTTAGCTTCGTTCTCACAGCATTGTTTTCTTTCTAGAAGAAGCTTTTGCTGGCTCTCCTAAACTATTGCATGGGAATTGCTTACTAGCTTACATTTTTTTTTGTTTGTTTTGACCCAAAGCTGTGCTTTGCTCCCCTCTGTAACACTGCCAGCATAATTTCCAGTCTCTTTTAAGCATATGTTTTGCAATAATATCTAAAGTCTTGGCTCCAAGTAACTGCCTTACAGAGAGATTAGTATCTTCTAACGAAGGAATTGAGAAGCAAATAGTGAGAACAAAAGCAGTATCTTGAGAGCCTGTAAGACTATCCTGACCTTTCCCAAAGGCCTCAGCCTGGCCCTCAGTGTTCAGCAGATGGCAGAAATCAGGGTGGACTTTGATTTGTAGAGGCCTCTGCCTTGCTGCTGTGTTTGCGGGAAATGTGCTCAGCACATTGTGGCCATCTGGGCTTGACTGTACTATTCTGATAATCCCCAGGGAGCCTTCTCCAGCAAAGCTCATCCTTGATGGAAGTCCTCTTTGGCTGACCTTGTAGAAGGCTCGTATTAGCAGTGTGGATTTTTTGAGATTTGACAGCAGCATTCCTCATAGGAAGAAAGTGGGCTTGGGAAATGCTTTGTCCTGGCCAGGAAGGAACATGCCACTCACCAGGTATCCATGTGGGCACACAGCTGGAATTGCACAGGAGGGTGAGGAGGTTAGTGTTAATGTTTTCTAAACTTCAGGAGGAAGTGTTACAGGGATGCATCAGAAAACCAACTGGAAAACTGCCTTGCTTTAGATGGGAGAACCAGATGTAGGGGTGTTGAACCTGGAGCTGAGAGTCTCAAAATTGCAAGGGAGCTGAGTGAGTGGCCACTCACAGGAAGACAAGAATCAGATGAGGGGGTTCTGACAGGAGCTGGAATCTTCATCTGCATCTAAATGAAGGTCTGCTTTTCAGAAGAACTGAACTGGCTTTGCCTGAAATCAAAAGAATGATTGGGTGTTCAGCATCCCTGAAACCGAGAGGTCAAAATATAGGCTGCCAAATTCCAGAAATAAGGAAAGAACAAAACCATACCCTCTCCCAAGCTGTGTCCTGAGGCTGTATCTGCTCTGCCTCAGATATTTAGCATTTCAGGTGTGGCAGGGTGTATGGCAGCTTGAGTGGCCAGTCCCACAGGCGGTGCTGTCAAGGAGCAGGATGTCTGCCCGGCCCTTTGCACTGTGCATCCGGCTCTGTGTGCCTGCAGACCCGTGTTTGCCTTGAAATCACACCCACCCTGCTCCTGACCCACCCAGCAGGGGCTGTTGGACCTGTGGCACCATTCTGCTCCCTCCTGCCTGTCCCTGGCCATCCCTTGTGACAAGTCTCAACTCTTTTCCTGACCTTTTGGCTCTTCAGCTGTGCAGTGTGTGGAGCTTGCTGCAGGCTGCTTGTGAATGAAACACCCAGGAGAGTTTGTGTGATGGTGCCACAGAGACTCCTCTCCACATCTGTCCTGTGGCAGTTTGTCCCTGTGCTGCCCAGGCAAAAGGGACTCTCCTGTCTCTGGAGCTCTGCTGGCTCTGCTGGCCAGCCCTCGTCAGCCACACTCTTGAGAAATCTTAGTGGAGATGTCGACCTGGCAGATGGAGGCTGTTACCTCATTCCACAAAAATGCTTTGTTATTGAGAAAATGGAAACTGTCTGAGGTTTGGGAGCTGAATAGAATCATTGGTGTCTGTTTTAACCGCAGTTTAGTGGTGACTGCTCTAAAGTTCCCCTCTCTGAGCATTCCCTTTCCTACACCCATAATCTTCAAGCCATTGGAGAGCTAAGATGACTTAACTCATTAGCTGAGCAAAAAATGTTGAATGCTATTGCATGCTCTGCAGAAACTTCACTAAAACCTCAGCATCTTCCAGCAAAGCAAAAATGATGAGCCAAGAAATAACCCTTTGCAAGCTGTTGGCCAGAGAAGTGATCCCTATGGATACTGAGCCAAATTCAACCCATTTTACAGTTTCAGCTGTGTGGCTTGTTTACTTGACTTGGAAAACCTCTCTGAAGATTATGCAGGAACATGGAGAGAAAAGATATGCTTGGAGACTTAGGTCTTGTAATTCTTAAACGTGGGTATATGAACCCATGTCCTGAAGAGAAATTTCTTTTCATCAGTTTTTAAAAGCAAATTTCAGCATTGTGAATTTGAGAGCATAGGAAGGAGAAAGACTAAAAATAGGGGTTGAAATATTTGCAAGCTAGTTTTCATATTGCTGTGAATAATGACTTGAGTTATTCCAGAAGAGCATTAACCTAAACACAGGCCTTGTTTTACTTAACAGATATTTGTGAAACTGGCATCTGATACCTCTTTTTGAGAACCTTCCATAAGCATTAATCACCAGCATCCTAATAGAACCAAGAGCTGCAGCTTTTTGGAAATAAAATGAACACTTTATTTATATATTTTTAAACTAATTAATCTTGGCAGGCCAAATGAATGTCTTCCAGCTGCTACAGATGGTTTTCACATGACTAAATATTTTGGTGTGTAGAAAAACCTAGAATAGTGGAACCACAAGATATTAAGTATTTAATTATTATCCTGGAATGTAAATATGCCCTTGATATTTTAGATTTGTTTGCCCAAATTTCAAGTGTTCTCTTAGAAATCCATCAAACAGTACAGTTCCGATCTTGTTATCTGTGACTACTCAGCATCTTCTCCAAATTTATTTAAATATTAGAGTGGGTCTTAGCAACAGGAATTTGCTTAACTGGAGAAATAATCCCAGCTGCTGCTTGAGGCAGAACCCAGGATCAAGGTTTGAGATGTAATGGACTAACTCTGTTCTAGATCCCTGCTTTCAGGTTTAGCTATAAAAATCCTTTAAAAATCCTTTCTAGGCTCAGGTCTGCCTGTTAAGATGTTAAGAAGGTTTTTTTAATATAAAATACAAATTGTAGCAACAATCAGCAGTTGATTTTCAGCCTGTATCTTACCCATTTAGTACACATTCTGGCCATGTGTTGTTCCTGTCGCTGTAAAGCAACTTTATTTCTTGAATGATCCAAGCCCAGAAGATTTCCCTCATGTGAGTGTGTCAGAGGTAATTTCTGTTGTGGTTCTGGTCTGTGTGGCTGCAGGTCATGCACAACCAGCGTGTACACTCAGGCTTCTTGTAAAAAAATGTCTTTTTGTAGTTCTTCTAATGAAACAAAAGAAAGGAAATAATATAAAATACATATTTGAAAGGCTTAACCTTCAGCATGATTGAAGACAAAAATTCCTCTCCTGATGGCATTGTTCCTGGATATTGCTCAGGATGGGGACACAACAAAAAAAGAATAGGAACAAAAACTATGGGTCCTAAGCTGTCCCTGAGTGCAAGGACTGTGTTTGTCAGCATCATGAGCCCCAGTACCAGCCTAAACTCCTGACTTTTGCCAGTCTTTTGACCTCAAATTGGAATTCCACTATTCTCATTTAATGAAAACGTGGCTTTTTCCTTTCTTCAAAACGAACCCATTTTAAACTGGTGCATAACTTCCTGGTGCTGCCCTATTCCAGCTCTGCCTGCCAGCTCAGCCTGCTAAAGCCCCAAGTTTAAATAGCAAGAGCAGCCAGCAGAGGCATGGTGTTGGGTGAAAGATCTGGACTCTGGATTAGCTGTGCTCTGTGCAGCACAGCACTGTGCCTGTCTGTTAGAGGGTTGGAAGGGACCTTGAGGACCATGTTCCTCTCTTCCTTCTCCCTTTTCTCCTGCTTCTCACAGAGTCAGGGTTGTGCAATCTATAGGTGCAGGTCTGTAACACACGTTAGGGGGTGTCACAGTTTCCACTGACAGGGATACGTGCTGCATCTCAGGAGGAGAATAAAGATGGAACTTGGATCTCGGTTCCATTTTTAGTTCTGCAGGCCTTGCTTAGTGCCAGAATCCTCTGAGGTACAAATCCCAGGAGAGATATAGCATTACTCCCTGGCCTGCAGGTGTTACAAGGGTAAATAATATTTTTGCTGCTGACAGCTGTTAGGGAATGGAGGAAGCCACAATCCAATGAGAGGTGTGGGATGTCAGCTCTGTGGAAACTGAGGACTTTTTGCATTAATAATCTTGCACTGGATCATCACATATGTTTGTGGTACTGGCAGGAGAGTCAGGGAGCTAAACTGCTTCCCAGGTAAATCTTTAGTTTGTGTCCTTAAATTTGGATTATTTATTCTCATCTGCCTCTTTCCTTGGCACATGGACATTTTCCAAAAGAAAAGTCAGTATTTAAATCTAAAGTCATTTCAGTGGCTCCTTTTAACTCAGTGAATAGTTCACATGAAGAAAATTGCTGTTTGTCTAACTCAGAACATTCTGAAATACATAAACTAATAGTGCTACTCACCCAGAGTCATTAAAAGCAAAAATTGCCCAGCGTGTTTTGCATCTATCTCAGCCAAGAGGAGTTTTATTTCTGCTATTTCTCAACCCTATGCAAACACCATATAACTCACAGAAAGATTAAATCTGACCCAATGTGCATGTGCAGAAGTCTTGGATGTGTTGCTTTTGGAGAGCCCAGAGCTGAGTGTGGGAAATCTTAACTGCACGTCAGGTTGGTGAAGGTGCACAGATTGTGTTGTGCTTCATGAAGTGTGAAACAGCAACAACTGCAGGATGATGAAGTAATGCTTTCAGGCCCTTGACAGGTTTGAGTTTTTATTTTAGAAGATGTAGAGCAGAACTTTGAATAAGAATGCAAGAGGGCCATGAAGGGACCATGAATAATGGGGCCCTGAGCAGATCACACTGAGCCACACTGACCCTTTCAAGTGACAATCCAGGTTCTGCTGCTCACCTTGTTAGCACCTGACTTGGTAATTCAGGCTAATAATGATGTTCATGAGTTTTTCACGTTATCTTAAGAGTTTTGCTTGTTCTCTTTTGGGTTTTTTTTCTGCCATCATGACATCGAGCAATAGAAAGGCTTTGGAAGTGAAATAGGTCTTCGCGAAACTGGAATCATGTCTCTTGTGAAAATTTAGAGTAACTTATTGCAAGTGTCCGATTTCTAGTCACAAGTAATGACATTTAAACCCCTTTTGGAAATACAATCCCTGTGCTGATGTCACCCTTGGTTTATGATGTGACTGCTTTTGTTGCTGGACAAGTACTTGAGTGTTTGCTGGTGAAGTGATGATTTACTCCTGAGAGTGTCTGGCTGTGGCACCTGCTGTAGCTGACCTGTGCTAGAGGAGCACCCTGGCACAGCTGGGCTCCTGCTGCTCCAGCACTTTCAGCAATGCAAGGTAACAGAATTGGGCTGAGCTTTTATTTCTGGGCTTTGCCAGTTTGGGAAAAAATAGCTTGGAAATGGAGCACTTTAGTTCAGATCAGTTTGAGAGCAGAGGGAGGGTTGTTGGCATTGCAGCAAAGCCCCTGATCCTCGGGCTGCCTGAGCATGTGAACAGCTCTGGAAACTCTTTCCCAATAGTCAGAGTGCACGTTGCTGCTGCTTCCATCAGCATCAGTGAGTGTGGAGCACCTTCCTGCAGCAGAGAAACGAGGCATTGCTTCAAATCTGCTGCTTCAAGGGCTGAGACAGCAGCTCTTCTTGGTCTTCAGCTGAAAGCCAAGAAAGTAGCCTCTGTTAGCGAAAAATCTGGTCTTTCTGATCCTTTTTAACCTGTGAAAGATGTGTGTCATCTAGGTTTCCTTGTAAATCTCAGATGGGAATGAGAGAATGAGGTTCTGTAAAGGAGCCACAGACCTGGATCAGGGACTCTTGATGTTGTTTCTCCTTTTCTGTTCGTGTGGGATTTTTTTCTGTAAAGGAATAGCTTTTCCTCTCTCTCTGAGTTTTTAGGCACAGTCAGTCCACATGTTTACTGAGCTGCCTGCCAGCAGCAGCTCCAGTTCTGAGATAGACATGTCCGGTGGGCAGGGATGGGGTTGGAAACTCCGTGTGTGGCTGCATGATATAAAGGCATTCATACATTTTGGGAGCATTTGTGTCCCTTAAAATAGCTGTTTCCAAATAGTCTTTTGGATGTGGCACAGTTTTCCCTTCCATGGGTGCCACCAAAGACTATCTTTGCACAGCAGAAATAGGAGCACACATCTTGGAATTTTCTTTTGAGTACTTGCAAGGAATTATTTTGTAGAGATTTTATGTGAAATACATGACAATTGCAACTGGTGGCTTCTATTATTTAAATTTTGCAGTGCATAAGACTAATTTTAAAGGTGGCAATGAGAACAGTTTGAAGGTAACTCTGTATTGCTCTGATGGCTCTTGTGAAAGTAAATGCCACGTGCTGACCAAATCACCTGGCAGAGAAATTTTCAGTCACGGAAGGGAATTTGTGTCACCTTTACTCTGGCAGAGCAGTGACTGAAGGTGTTCTCTTCCCTCCCAGCCGTGCCATCTGTCCCCTTTGCTGGGCTGTGCTGCCCTGTTTGGGGAGGCTGGCAGCTGGCACACACAGCATCTCCCGGGCAACAAATGATCCTGGTTTTGTTTCGGAGAACCGGCAAGCCCTTCGCAGGGTGGTAACATGAGACAATTTGTCTCTGCCAGGATTCAGTCCTCCCCCAGATTTAGAAGCTGCTCGCATGCTTCGTGCTGCAGGGCTGGCATTGCCTTTGCTTGCAAGGGACACCAGCAGCTGTAAAAGGCTTTATGGGGAGGCTGAGTTCCTTGGGATGAGAGCCAGCGCAGGTGGAGAGGCCCTGCGGGACACAGGGAGTGCACAAGTGTCACTGCAGCTTCTCCTGTCACCTCCCTGGCTTTTCTTCTCTCAGCAGATTTTAGAGAGCCCCAAAAGACACAAAACACATCACCTCTCTCCATCAATAGATCTGCTTGTATGTAAGAAACCAACTGTGTTTGGGAGGCAAAGAATCAAATCGGACAAGGGACTATTTTGACCAAATTTGGTGAAAAAATTCACTTTGGCTTTTAAGTAATAGGCGTGCATTAAATAAAGCATATCTGGGATGTGTATCTTTTCCTGCTACTGGAAGTCAAAGTTGCTTTGTTTATTGAAAAGAAACATGAAGCTGAGCAGAGCCTTGATCAGCAAAAGAGCTTTCAGCTTTTTTGCTGGGGAGACAGGGAATAGGGGACTGAGCTCAAATTGTACAGGTTGGTTTTCAGCACGAACAAAAAACACCAACTAGGGCTGTGTCCAGTGCTTGAGGCCCTTGATTGCCTTTTTGAGCAAAACAGAGCTATAATCTCGAAAGTATCTTTTTTTAAGGACTGCAAAAAGCTTTAATTACTTAAATTACATATCAACTCAGAAATAAGAATGGCTTCATCCTCAATTTAAAAAGCAGCTGTCTCTAAGGGAAGGAAAAGTGCAAACTGCAGCATCAGGATTCAGTTGTGAGAGAACTTCAGGGAAATAGAGTGGAATTACATTATTTTGCAGTAATGTCTACACTGAGATGCACAGGCCCCAAGAACTAGCAACTAGAGCAGTCAAATTATTTTTTCTGCATATAGGCTGTGATGTCTGTTTGAGTTGCAAGATTCCTGTGTGCTGAGCTGATCCAAGATGAAGGTACATTGGCCCCAGTGTGCACTTAGTCATTTCCTGTCATGCTTTCATGTTTGAATTCTGTTGTACTGCATATGACCTTTATTTTGTGGGGCAAAGAGATCTTGAAAACACAATTGCCAGGAATCCTTGGATTGTTACATTGGATAAGCAATGAAGCATTTATATGGCTGTGGGTAACATATGCATAAACTAATTCAGTGCGAAATTAAACTTTCAATGCTGGATTGTAACGTGCTCACAATATGTTTATTGAGAGTAATTGCACACCTGTCTCTTGCTCCTTTTGAAGAACTGACAGGAGCAGCCCTTTCTCTGGGCTGCGGCTCTTGCTCCTCCGATCACACCAAAGCTCCTGTGATCAGTCACATTCCCTGAAACTTGGCTTGAGCATCTTTCTTCCTCTTATGGCCACTGTGCCCATGTGTGCAGCTGCTGCCCTCAGCCAACCCCTCTCCTGGGTGGTAGCTGTGCCTGGCTGCCAGAGCCCCCTGCTCGTCCCTGGCACGTGGCAGGAGAAGTACCTGGCACAAGGAGTTTGGGCCAGGCTCTCTTTTCTCTGCAGCCTCCTCAGAGACATGCCAGAATCTCTCCTGGCATGTTTTAGCCATGGGTTTCTTAACTGTGTGACAGAAGGGTCTGTGTTGAGCTGGGCAGAAGTTTCTGGTGTGTTCTTATCTTGCTCCTCTGCTCTCACACTTCCTCCATCAGTTAATGGTTGGTTTCAATGTGATGAGTCCAAAGTGCCTAAATTATTTCAATTCCTGACTTCCTGTTGAGTGCACAGAATTTGCTTACTTTGTGCTCATTTTGAATAAGATTAACAGTTGATCTCTTGAGCAAACATTCCAGTTTAATGTCTGGTTGAATGACATAGGCTGCCTGCTCTGCGTGTTCCCAAACAGTTTTACTGCTGTTAGCTATCCCTCTGAAGGGTCAGGATTTTGTTCAGAACCTAAAATAGTTAGTTAACCCCTACAGATATTTAGTACTACATTTTTAACTCTGAAACCACTCCCTCCTTTTTTCTTAGGCACAGTTTTTAATTTTAAGGTTGCATAGTAGGAACTGTTAAGCTTTTTTCTCAGATCTTTGTAGAAGTAGCTTTCCTCAAAGAAAGTAAGTCCAGAGCAAGGGCTGAGTTGTCTCTTGTGCCTCTGCCTGTGCTGCTGGTACCTCAAGCTCAGCACAGCAGTGATGGCAGCTTGCCCTTGCTCACCTTGGACCAGGAGTGATGTCTCCATCACGCTGTGCAAACAGCGCAGCGTTTCCTGCAGGCACCTCCGGCCAGGTGTGGTTTTCTTACTGATTGTATTCTGTTTAAGAGTACAATCAGACATTTGTGGAATGGGTGTGGTTTTGGCACTTTGTCTATAAGCTGTCAGGAGGAATCTGTGATCTGGCTTTGTTCTTTGGATGGGGCACCTCAGAGATCCCTTCTGAACAATGGGAAATCCTTATTTTGTCATGCTAAGCCTTTAAAATCATACAACAGTTTAGGTCTTGTGGCTTGGCAGATTCTGCTACTTCAGTTTTTAACGGATTCTGCTGCTTCTTCCTCATGAAGTCGTGGGCATTTTCAGGAAGCTGCTTACCTTGCTGACAACAAGTTATTTTATTTGAGGTGCAAGGTGTTTCTTTACAGTGCTGCCAGCCGTTTTACTCAATCTCTTGCAGAGCCCCGAGCAGCCTGTGACTGCTCTAGGCAGGAGGGTGTCCTGCCCATGCTTGGGGGAAAGGCTGAGGTAGAGCTTGCTCAGCAGAGCTGGGTGTATGCACATGCATGAGCACAACACCCCAGTGGTGCAGGGAGGCTGTGGCCATGCACCCAGCTGATCTGCTTATCTCCTGCCTCTGAGGCTGACTGCAAGAACCAAATTTTCCCTGTGCTGGAGAAACGACCTGCAGCATCCTCTGGTTGTGCTGGTCATGGGGAAGCTGCTGTGTGAGGCTGTCCTGGTGGTCCCTGCAAGGAATCTACTCCTTCCATACTGGATCCCTTCTTCCTACTTAAGATTTCTGAGCTGTCCCAGGGAAGGCTGAGGCTGGAAGGCAGCTTGGAGGCGAGAGCTGAGGGCAGGAAGTGACTCACTGGTGCTGAAAGCAGGCGGGTGAAGGTTTGATGCAACTCTGCTCCCAGGGGTGCCCCATGCAGGCTGGGTCACCCTGAGCCAGCACTGGGATCTCTCCCCAGCTGCCCCAAGCTCTCGTCCGATAGCCCTGGGCATGCACCAGGTCTGCAGCAGTGCTGGTGGGTTTAGGAGCAGAGTGACACAGGGACAGGTAGGCAGCAGCATGAGTAAGTGTGGAGAAACCCCCAGAGCAGAGCTAGCCCCTGCCCCCCGAGAACCTGGGCTGGCCTGGGGCCAGGGTGCACAGTGACCCTGTGCAGATCCCCAGAAGGGGTGTCAGGAAATGTGGAATGAAAGCACTCCCAGCACAACGGAGAGGCTGGAGCTGCTCCTCAGGGCAAGCAGCTGGTTTGCCTTTTAGGGTCGGTAGCAGGCAGAAACAATTTCATGCAGATTCCAGGGCCCATAATGGTTCTGGAAAGCTAGCAGGAACAAAAAGTGTTCTTCTCCTCTGCTGACCTTGGAGTGCTTTGAGGACTGTCTTTCAAAGCCTTGTCCCTGGACGGTTTCATCCTTACAAGGGGAATACTTGCCTGCCCCAGTGAGGTCGTGCTTTCTCTTCTGTGTGTCTGTTTAGGTGTGAAGTGCAACTGCTTATATTTATGCTCAGACAGCCCTGGGGAGGTGAGAATAGGCAGGGACCTGACAGACAGTCAAAGGCAGGTCTTTTCCTGTGTCCTGGAAAGATTAAGTGTTTCCCTAGGAATAGCCCCATGGATTACTCTAGGGTGACTCTGTGGAGCAGCTGGTTGTGAGCTGACAACAAACTGGTGTGAAGTTACAAGGGGTTAGAGGTTCACCACAAACAAGACTCTGCATCTAAGGAGTTCATTGCAGGAGGAACCTCTCAAAAGGCCAGTTAAATTCTTCAGTGATTGTGTGAATCAGGCTCTACTCTGTCTGCGTTGCCTCCTTTGCATAACAAATTCCTGGTTTATTGGTGCTAAAATTAATGTAATGATCTCCTGGAGCTGTTGCTAAGCCATGGCTTGGGACAATGACACCAGGATGGTGTTGGGTGCATGTTGCTCTCTAATTAGAAAGTGGACTTTGCTGTGCTTCCTTGACAAATTGCTGACCTTTCCCATACATGAGGCTATTCTGAGCTCTGCTCCAGACTGATCAGATTTGCATGGTGGAGCACTTTGAATGTTGTTTGTGAGGGGAGCTCTTGTTCCTAAAGCTGTTCATGGGCACAGGAGAGGAACTGAACTTCCTTTGCTCCAAGCACAACTACATCTTTCAGAGGGAACGAGGAGGCAGCTGGCAGGCATATATCTGTGTTTATTTTTGCCCTTCAACAGCTAGTGAGACAGCTGAGCAATATCCCACATCCAGCTCCACCATCAACCTGTACAAGGGACCTGCTTCAGCAAGCCTTGTCCCCCTGGACTGGAGCCATCTGGCAATGGACAAACACTCCATTTGCAGCTGCAATCCCATCATTATAGGGCAACACCTTGGTTAGCATTTGAGGCGTTCCTGACATCAGCCCAGCACACCCAGCACACAGCTGATGTTGACAGGGTGATGCAGACCGAAAGGATGAGCACATACTCACTGGTGCAAGAGCAATGGCCTATATTGTACCTTCTGTGTCTGAGCCTCGATTAAAGGGGGTTTTAATGCATTTCAAAACTCTATCTCTTTCCTTCATAAAGAAGGCAACTCCTAGGCTCATCATTACAATCACAGTAAGAATTGTGGGCTTTTCTATTTCTTTTACTCCGTTTCTTTTGTCCCACCTTCCTCTTCCCGGTGTGTTCGGTCTCACAGCACCACATCTTGGGGACGAAGATGCTGCGTTTGCTTTGGCGCTGCCCAGGCCTCATCGCCCCTGCCCAGCTCTGCATGTGAGAGCAGAACAAAGAGAGCAAACAGCTTATCTAACACAAATAACCCTGAGCAAACTTCCTGGGCCTATTCTTGTTCTGTTGAAAAGGCAGCTCAAAGTCTGTTGCCGTGTGCTCTGGCTGCAGCCTTGGCCACGTATGGCTCTGGAGCTGGAGCTGTGCTGCACATCCAGCCTGGGGAGCACACTCAGCTGACAGTGTGCAGCAGCTGCACACAGACTTTGGGGAGAAACCACTCCAAGTGGAGGCAAGCCTGGCCCACCACTTTATGGTTCTCTTTGGTGTTATCATTCCTGGAGGGTTTGTTTTTCATTTCCGCTTCTGACAGCATCAGGGTCAGGGTAGTGGTGCGCAGAAGGCTTATTCCTTTCACTGGTAAAAGCCCAGCCTTCTTCCTTCTGGTTGTTTTTTCTTCCTTTGTGTTTTCTGATGTCCTCTGAGCGTGTGTTACTGGACCACAGAGTTAAAGTGCAGCCCAGTGACAAACATGGAAGTTCCCTGCTCTGGCAGTGCCTCAGCTCCCAGGCCAGGAGTGCTCATTAGAGGTCCTCTTATTACAGACACACCTTGGAAAGTTCCCTTCACCAGGCCTGGGAGGGGGAGGAGGAGAGTTGGAAATTTCTTTTAATTCTTTGCCAGAGAAAAAGGTCCCAGGTAGCTTCAGGGAGCAAAGGCAAGTGGGGTGGCAGAGAAGGTAGCAGTGGGTGAGAAGCAGCCAGGAGCTGTGTGGGGGTCAGGGGAGCTGCTGTCCAGTCATGGGGGTGCCCCAGAGGGGAGGGACACTGAGGGGGCCAGTGCAAGGTGGAGCAGAGCTGGAGCAGCAGGTCCAGTTCAGCATCTTGCAGCAAACCACCACGTGCTTGCCTTGCGTCCACTGGACATTGTCTTGTTCTGCAGGCAGTGCTCAGGGCTGCTGCTTGGAGCTTTGGGGGAGGCTGTTGGCAGCACTGGCACCAGCCTGTGCTGCTGGCAAGGACAAGCTGCTCCCGTGGCCACACACACACAGGGCACGGAGCCGGCAGTGGCCTGGGTGGCAGCTGGTAACGAGTGTCTGAAAAGGGACTTTGTTCCTCCTCGGTTGGTCACGTAGCCATGTGGGAGCACTGGATTTATTCTCCATCAGTCCTATCGGCACATACCAGGCTTGACAACAGCTGGGAGCTGTGTGGCTTGGCCAAGAATAGCCCTGGGGAGCTCGGGGCTGTGAGTCAGAGCTGTCTGGATCAGCTCCTGTGCTGGAGGCTGCCTCCCAACCTCCAGCCTGTGGGGAGGGGGTGCAGGGACTAGTAGCGAGCTCCCTGACCATTAAATGCTTAACTGCAGATTGAGCTGTAATTGCTCTTTGTGAAGTGGGTAGGTTCCTGAAGAACTCAGCAGTGGAGGTGCTCTGCAGCTGACAGCTCCCATGTAACTCAGTGGGCTTGTCCACACTTGACAGAAACCTGGGTTAAAGTAGGGTGTGATTTTGCAAGTGGAAAACTCCATGTTTAGTAATAACCAGGCTAAACTAAACAGGGGGAAGATACTCTTGTCCTGGAGTTAATGCTCCAAAGAAAGCAAAATAGTTCCACAAACCTGTTATCTGTGACGGAGATAAAGAACAAGGAGAGATGCAGGTCTCCTTCACATCAAGCCCCAACAGGTGCTTGTTGAACGCCCATCTGCCCCATAGCTTCTCCCTGGAGAGGGTTTGTAGTTGGAGGAACACATGCAGAACAGTTTGCTGGGACAAAACTCCACAGCCAAGGCACAGTGCAGAATGCCAGATACCTGCTTCCCTATGGAGCAGCTGCTTTAAACCTCTGGAGAGGTGCCAGGGTTTGCTCTGCTAGGCAGAGCTTTCAGCCATCGTAAGGAATTCTGCTACAGACCGTGCTGAGCTGAGCGTGAGTCTCTGAAGGGCAGCTGGACAGACAGATCTCCTCTAGCCTGGCTCTCAGATGTCACAGTGCACACACAACCACTTGGCATGTGAATGGCCAAACCAAAACTTTCCATGCAGGAAACTTCTCAGTTTTTATTTTACATTTCACTTCCCAGGAAGGTAGCAAAGAGTGAGGAGCTTAGCTGCATGCTGACATGTCCAGGTTTTCTGAGTGGTGCCAAAGTGGAGTATGAGCCTGAAGCAAGGTTCATTGCAGGTCCTGATGTCTGCAGGCTCTTAGGGAAGTGCATGCAGCCCCAAAGCAGGAGCACAGTGCGGGTCTGACAGCAGCTTTGGCTCAGTGCAGCGACTCTGGTCCTTGGCCTCTGGAGGTGGCAGGGTCGTGCAGGGACATCTCAGCCTAAGCTGATGCTAACCCACACCCGCCCTGATCTTTGCTTTGCTTGTGAAGGAGGTGAAGGAGGGCCTCAGACCGGCACCATGACAGAGTGCTTCGACTGTGACAACTGCAAGGAGTCCCTGTATGGGCGCAAGTACATCCAGATGGACAATGGCCCCTACTGCATCCCCTGCTACGACGCGCACTTCGCCAACACCTGCGACGAGTGCAAGGAGCTGATCGGCCACGACTGCAGGGTGAGTAGAGGCTCTGCAGACAAGCAGCTCAGTTCCCAGGGCCTTTGGTCCCCTCCTCATGCTGACTGTACTCCCAGGAGCTGTACTATGAGGACCGCCATTACCACGAGCACTGCTTCCGTTGTTTCCGCTGCGACCGCTCTCTGGCCGATGAGCCGTTCACCTGCCAGGGCAAGGAGCTGCTGTGCAACGACTGCTACTGCAGCGAGTTCTCCTCCAAATGTATCGCTTGTGAGAAGACCGTCATGCCAGGTAGGAGTAGGCGGACTCGAGCATTGCAGTTTGTTTCTGGTCCCCTGGTGTCAGTTGGGGCTGCAGGTCCAGCATGAGAGCAGCACAGGAGAGAGTTGGATCTCTGTTTTCCTGCCCTCCTGTCACAGCATGGAGAGGGCTGGGTCCTTTACTTGTCCAGCAAGACAGTCAGCACAGCAACCCCATCTGTCTGTTCCCCTTTTTCATGGGGAAGTGAATGAGGGAGGAGATAACAAAGGGTTTCCTGGGCATTTTCTGCTGTATGCTGACAAGAAGAGGCAGAACGACTGAAGATGTGTGAGTGTCTCTGTAGAAGGCCTGAGGCAAAGGTGTGTGTGTCTTTACTTGGCTATTTTGGCACCACCTTCAGATGTAGGTTACATCAGGCATTTCTGCCATGGCCTTTGTGCCAGTGCTGGGGACATGTTCCTGCAGCCCTCCCCTTGTGGCTGTGCTGTGAGCCTGAGGCCCCCTCTCCAGCTGCCCATGGTCCTGAACTGCCACAGAGAGGGGAGGCACAGAGCCAGGTGTGCAGGACCACAGTCCATCCGGCCTGGCCCCCCCACATCCCTGTGTGTGTGTCCTGCCTGGCCCCCCACATCCCTCTGTGTGTGTGTGTGCTGCTCCCTTCACTGCAGGGCTCTCTTTGCAGGCTCCCGTAAGCTGGAGTACAATGGGCAGACCTGGCACGAGCATTGCTTCATCTGCAGCAGCTGCCAGCAGCCCATTGGGTCACGCTCCTTCATCCCAGACAAGAAGGATTATTATTGTGTCCCCTGCTACGAGAGCAAGTTCGCTCCTCGCTGCACTCGATGCAAAAAGGTACATGTGGCCTGACAGCCCAGAGTCCCCAGCTCTGATGCAGGGACAGGGAGCTCTCTGCTCCTGCCTGAGCCCTGTCACAGGTGCCAGCACCCCGGCTGGGCTGTTTCCCTTTGCCTGTGTGTCACCAGCATGTGTTTCCTTCCTGCAGACCCTCACCAAGGGAGGAGTGACCTACCGGGATGAGCCCTGGCACAAGGAGTGCTTTGTCTGCACGGGCTGCAAGACCCCCTTGGCTGGGCAGCAGTTCACCTCCCAGGATGACAACCCATACTGCATCAAGTGCTTTGGGAACCTCTATGCCAAGAAGTGCAGTGCGTGCACAAAGCCCATCACAGGTGAGCAGAACAGCTCTGAGAGGAACACTATGATGCACTGGTCCTGGGGCTACTTCTGTCCCTTTGTCTGCATCTTTCAAAGTGGAGAACTATGTCCTGTGGGAGGAATTCCCTCTAGCCACAGGTAAAAGCTCCAAAGTAGCCCCTCAAACCATGATCTCATACCTTTAGCTTGCCTTTTTTGATACTGATTGCCATGTCCTGTGAAAAGGTTGTTCACAGACAGGGAAAGCTGAGAGCAGCACATGGTGCAGGGGAGTCTGGACCTGGTGGACCTGCCTGAGGTGGGGAAGTAAGGGATCCTCTTCTGCAGAATTCCCTAAGAGAGTCTGGCCTCCTTCCTGTTCTCCCCCACTTGACATTCCCCCTTGCAACTCCCAGGTTCTTGCTGCTGGGAAGGCAGGAGAAGCTGTGAATCAGCTGGTGACTCAGAGGTTGATTCTGGCTGAGGACAGCTCCCAGGCATCCACTTCCCCTCTGGTCCTTTTGAGTTTTTGCAGTCCTGGGGAGAAGAGGGTTACAGCTCACCAGTCCAGCAACTGCCAGCAGAGAAAGGAAGCTCCTGTGGAGCCTCTGCAGGATCCTGGGCCCGAGCTGGTGGCAGGATGGCTCTTCCCAGGGTTTGAGTAGTTGTCTGCCTTTATCCACTGTGATGGTGCAGCTCCTCTCCCTGCTTCTCCTAAGGGAGAAAACTGTGATTCTGGTCCAAATATGTCAACCCTGCAAAGTCTGCTCTGAAGCAATTTTAGTGCTTTTCCCCCACCAGAGTGGAGATTCACATTTCAGATATATTTGATCCCGGGGTGTGTTTCGGCTGCCACCACCCGTGCCATGAGTGCAGACCTGACCTGGAGATGAGTTCAGTCTGTTCAGGAAGCTCATATCCCAGTTTCCCCAGAGACTCTGACGTTGCCCTCTGTCCCTCCCACAGGCTTTGGTGGTGGCAAATACGTCTCCTTTGAGGACCGTCACTGGCACCACAACTGCTTTAACTGCGCCCGCTGCAACACCTCGCTGGTGGGGAAAGGCTTCATCCCTGACAACGATGAGATCCTGTGCCGTGACTGCAGCAGCGACCTATGAGCCCCCGAGGACACCACGGAGCAGGGGCTTCCTCTACTCTTCAGGGCCTTTGTGCCACATTCCCCAGCAGCATTTCAGGGGCAGAGCACAAGGCACAGGAGATGGGGGCTGACCCCAAACTGCGGTGTCTTCAGGGGATTCCTGTGCCCCCCTCCCTGAAGGCTAGAGTATGCTGTGCTATGGCTCTGTGCAGTCAAAGCTAAATAAAGCTGAAAAAGGAGCTTCAAGACCCCCCCATTATTTACTCTTTCTTTTTGCTTCCAGTCTAACCAGGCATGAGCCCAGGCCCCAGCTGAGCAAAGGGAAGGAGTGGCTTCAGCACTGGGCTGCTAGATCTGCACTCTGGCAAGCATGTATTGACCCCCTGGCATAGTGCTGACTTCTCTTCTTTCTCCATGTGCTTCCCTCGCACTCGGTGACACAAGGCAGTGTCTCAGGGCCATGCTTGGCCATGCAGCTTGGCCTGTGTCACAGCTGGCTTTGCACAGCCTTCCCATATGCACAGCTGGCTGGGCATGAAGGGCACTGTCTTCTGTTCTGGAGGTTTGGGGACAGCAGGCTGGAGTGTGGCCAGGAGAAGAGCGTACATCCTGTCAGATGGGATCCACCTCTGGAATTCTGTAGTGCCTCACTCTTTGCAAGCCAGACCCTTTGCTCAGCACCTCCATGGAGGTGCTCTCTTAGCTATGAATGAGGAGTTCAAGTCACTTGTAGGTATGGGGCATTCTGCCCACCCACACCTACCTATTGCCATCCACCTGTGCTGTAACTCCCATGGCTGGGGTGGCTGAGCTGGAGCTGGGAGTGCAGGCCTGCTGCTGCTCAGATGCAACTGGCTGAGCCCTGGAGAAGGGCATGCTGAAGGCTGAGAGCAATCAAGGCTTTATTTCTCCATCCCTCTCATGAGGATCCATGGGACGGGCACTGGTATACAGAGCCCAGCTGCACTGGGAACACCAGAGACCTCCACTAATCCAGGGAAGGGAGCATTGCCCAGAGATTGTCCCTGTGATTAGTAGCTGCTGGGAGGGTCTGCAAGAGCACAGGGCTCCAGCACAGAGAGCAGCTGGGAGGGCAGCAGGATGTTCACAACCTGCTCCTCCAGGGCTGCCTGTCTCCAGTGGCAGGCAGGGAGTGGTGGCTCCTTCCAGCCCCACACTCATCCTTCCCTGTGTCCCAAACAGGAAGCAAAGCACAGATGGCACGTGTTGGAGGGGACTTTGCATTGCCCAGGTCCCAGTTGGCCCTAACTGCAAAACAGGGTGTCCTGAGCCATCCCAGACCCACATGAGGCCTTGAGCAATCCTTACTCCCTGGCTGAGCTGGCCCTGGGCTAAGGCCCCTCTCAGTGGGATGCTCATGCCTGCCTTGTCTCTACATCCTTCTGCTTCTGTCTCGCTGGGGCACTTTTGCCAACCCTGCTTTCCTGCTTAGTCAACCACATGCTTTTCTGAAAACCTGTTCTTGTTGTTTTTTTCCCCTTTTGTACTCAGTCATCATGAATATCCATCATTTTGTACACAACTACAGGATGAAGGGGCAAGCCCCCCACCCGGGCTTCATTTAGGAACAGAAAATGTTATGCATGTTGAAGTGTTATTACTCTGTGTTCAGATCCTTGTTGAATCCTTGTTTGGAAGCTTTGATGACAGCAAATCAGAGTCTGTGTGTTTGCTATTATGAGAGGAGCTTGGAGCCATCTCCAGAAGGAATTGTCCTAAACCTCAGCGTCCTCTGTATTTCCTACAGCTTTATACAATAAATTGTTTTCGTGACATTTGCTCTTCTGTGTCTCTTGAACAGCAGGCACAGGATAGAGCACTGAGTTGGTGCTGGGTTCTGCTCAGCCTTGCCTTGCCCCTAATCCCATTCTAGGGATGGACAACCTCTGCAGTGCTCATGCCTGCCTTCCCTAAGCTCAGCCCAGCCTCAGCCGTGCCAGCCCTGTGGTTGTGGTAGAGCAACAGCATCTCCTTCCTCCTGCTGGGTGCTGCAGTGGGTTCCTGGGGCTGGGGGTGTCCATCTGCCCATGGGGGCAGTTCTGCAGGACAGGCCCCAGCAGGACACAGGGTGCCCTAGGTGGGCACCTCTCCGTGCTTCCAGGCTGGCTGTGGGACTGTCGGGATCGCTGCGGTACAAAACCAACCCTGCAGTGCAGAGCAGCCTCCCTGCCCTGCAGTGTGCACTGCCTGCCCATGCCCTATAACACCCTGCAGTGTGCACTGCCTGCCCATGCCCTATAACACCCTGCAGTGTGCACTGCCTGCCCATG
>PYHW01010420.1:137968-151394 GCA_013186435.1 Turdus rufiventris | reverse complement strand
CCTGCCGGCCGCTGCGGGCACCGCGCCGCGCCCCGGAACCGGAACGTTCCCTCACACACAGCCGGGCCTTAGCGGGGCCTTCCGGCGGTACTGCGAGCCGTGCGCGGGATGGAGACGATCCTGGAGCAGCAGCGGCGGTACCATGAGGAGCGGGAGCGGCTCATGGACGTGATGGTGAAGGAGATGCTCACCAAGAAATCCACGGTGCGCCTGGGGCCTTGTGGGGTGCGGGAGGCCGCGCCCCGGGCCCGTGCTCACCTCCTCTCTGTCCCCGCAGCTCCGTGACCAGATCAACTCGGACCATCGCACCCGGGCCATGCAGGACGTGAGTGCTGGGGGGCCGGGGCGGGAGCGGGGCTGGGGGCGGGCCGGGATCCCCGGAGCCAACGGGCCCGTCCCGGTAACGGGCCCGTCCCGGTAACGGGCCCTGCGGCGCTCGGGCCTCTCCTTTGTTCCGCAGAGGTACATGGAAGTGAGCGGCAACCTGCGGGACCTGTACGACGACAAGGACGGGTGAGTGTGCCCGGGGCCCGAGTGTGCCCGAAGTCAACGTAAATGTCTAAACAATAATAACGGAGATGTGGCACGCCAGGAGCCGAGTGCACACGGGAAGCGTTGTGTTATGTCATGTCGTGGGGACATTTCTGCTCCGGGGGTTTGTCAGGGACTGTAGTGTGTGCAGGGGGATGTGGCCCCGAGCCCGGTGGGCTGAGAGGTCCCCCATGACTCGGAGGTTTGCAGTCAGACACTGCAGCATACACCTGGATAAGGCTGTGTCAGTGTCACACTTGTTTTTCCCTTCCCTTCCCTTCCCTTCCCTTCCCTTCCCTTCCTTTCCCTTCCCTTCCCTTCATAATCTGTTGCTGTCCATGAACTCGTAGCCTGCGTAAGGAAGAGCTCAGTGCCATTTCCGGGCCCAATGAATTTGCGGAGTTTTACAACAGACTGAAGCAGATTAAGGAATTTCACAGGAAGCACCCAAATGAGGTGAGTAGTTGCCTGCTCCATAGGAACAGGTGAGATGTGCTCTGTTGGGTCTCATCCCTACGGGAAACAGAGTTTTTGTTTCTTCAGTTTTATTGCATTAACATACAAGTACTGAGAGCACTCAGCAGTCACCTGAGCACAGCTGCTCAGGGTCAGGCAGCATGTGAGGGAGCAGTGCAGGACGCTCACCCTATTCCTTGCTAGAGCAGGGATGTTCAGCTATGCTGGGATTGGATCTCACCTTTCTTAGTTGGCTAAAGTCACACTTTTGCCTTTGTGCAGAAAGAAAGGTGACAAAGCTTTGAGTCTCTTTTCTGTTTGCAATTTCATTATTTGCCAGCTTGTGTGATTTTTTATTAGTTATTCTGGGACAGGAGCTGAAGTAAATCACTGTGTGGCTTGTATCTGCCCATGCAGATCTGTGTTCCTATGTCAGTGGAGTTTGAGGAGCTGCTGAAGGCCAGAGACAACCCGAGTGAAGAAGCTCAGAGTAAGTTTGTAGTTTGCTTGAGCAATAGGTTGTTTGATCTGGTTTGCATGTTTCACCTCCCTTTTACTAAATGAATTCTGAAATTTCTCCTGTCCTCTAAATGCTTCTGAGCTGCAGTCCCTGGAGTGTTCTCCAGTGAGGAACTGCTGTTCCTGAGGAATGTTCTGGTGCTTGCACAGAGCAGCAGTTGGGGCTGCTTAATGAATGTCAGAGGCATCATAGCACCTTCCTTAAGCATAAATGACTTCACAGCTAATCCTTTTCCAGTTCAAAACCAGTTGTATAATAAGTAGGGAATATGAAGCTCATAATAAAGCTTTTCATGATCTTTCCTACAGATCTGGTGGAGTTCACAGATGAGGAGGGGTACGGACGATACTTGGATTTGCACGATTGTTACCTCAAGTACATTAACCTGAAATCATCAGAGGTGAGTGGCTGCTATGTATGGGACCAAGGATCTCCAGGCCCTGCACAGGCTGGTGCTTCTCTCTTCTGAGAACTGGATGTTGATTTGTGTATGAACTCTGACTTTCTATTCTTAGAAATTGGATTATATCACTTACTTATCCACATTTGACCAACTCTTCGATATTCCCAAGGAGAGAAAAAATGCTGAATACAAGAGGTGAGCCAGTTTGCCTGCCTGCTTCCTTTATGGCACTTGGTGAGAAGGAATTTGCTTCTGAAGTGTTCAGCTAATTATAATTAATTAATATCAATTAATTATAATTAACAGCCAAACATAACTCACATAAATTGGGTCCCTGAGCTCAGTCATGTGTCTTAGCCCCAGGCAAACCTGCAGTGCAGCAGAGATGTGGAGAGCCACATTTGGCTCAGAGGAGGAGCTTTAATGGACCCTTGGAACTGCTGTGTGTGGAAATTTGTGTGGAAAATTGGCCTGACCCTGCTCACGTTCCTCTGCAGCACTGGAGGGTAGTGATTGTCCAAAGATGTGGTTAGAGGGTGCTAGTGAATGACCTGTGCTCATGATTCCCCTGCCAGATATCTTGAAATGCTCCTTGAGTACCTGCAGGATTACACAGATCGAGTGAAACCATTACTGGACCAGAATGAACTTTTTGGGAAAATCCAGACGGAGTTTGAGAAGAAGTGGGAGAACGGCACATTCCCTGGCTGGCCGGTGAGCAGCCTGGGCCTGGCTGATGTTCCTGTCTTTGTCAGGGGGTTGTGTGAGCCATTTGTGTGAAGTCATTGCTGGGGGTGACTCTAACAGACTATAACTGCAGCTCTGTGTCACCAGGGTGATACTGACCTGTATTTAAAACCCAGCATAACTGTGTTAAAACGAGCATTGTTTCAGGTTGCTTTATTTTGCATCTTTTCTATTGCTCCATTTGTAGTTTAGTAAGAGGATTTTTCTCTGTGACATTAACTGCTTTTCTTGAGGTTAAAGTGTTCTATAACCAGAAGTGTTGTAGTATGTTGTGCAGCTCTTGCATGTGGTTTTTTTGGCAGAAAGAGACCAGCAGTGCCCTGACCCATGCTGGTGCCCACCTGGACCTCTCGGCCTTCTCCTCCTGGGAGGTACGTTTCCAGTGCTCTGCACTTACTGCCACATTTTGAGCAGGTGGAACTTCAGTCATTTGGGGGTTTTGTGTCATTTTAGTGCTGTGTTTTTGTCCCTGGCTCTGTGCTTTCTGGGTAAAACTTTGATGGTGCTGATGATGTAGTTTCTCCCATTGGGGGATGTAATTTGAATTTGTCACATTCCTCATTTTCCCAGGAGAAGGGGTAGATTGTTGATAGTCCCTTCTTGAATACTGTTCATCAGGGATTTTTCTTCATTAACGAGCTAAAATGGACTTTATCCACATTGTATGTGTTGAACAGCTTGTCTCTTACAGTGGTGTGTTTAATTGAACAGGAATTGGCCTCCCTGGGACTGGACAGGTTGAAATCAGCTTTGCTGGCTCTGGGGCTGAAGTGTGGCGGGTAAGGTGCAGTCTTTGTAGAGTTCCTTTCTGGTTTTGAGGTGTTCCTGTATCACATTTCTTTCTGGGATACTTGTGTGCTCCCTAAAAGCTACATTTAGAGTTTTGTTGCATGAATTCAGATAGTTCTCAGGAAATGTAAAACTTCAGTCTAGACTAATCCTTCCCTGCTTCTCTGCAGGACTCTGGAGGAGCGTGCTCAGAGGCTTTTTAGCACTAAGGGCAAATCCCTGGAAGCACTTGATCCTTCCTTGTTTGCTAAGAATCCAAAGACAAAAGGAAGCAAAAGGTGAGTTCTTAGAGGTCATTCTGAGGCAGTGTTCTCTCGTCTTGGATGAGAAGTAGTTCTGTAGTCACTGCTCTTGTGTAGTTAGGACAGAGATTCTGGAGTATTTAGAAGCTTTTCATGTTGGACCACATAGTGCTGAACTAAACAGAAGGTATCAGAGCTGAACTTGTGTTTAATGAAGACACCTCATCTGTTTCAGAGACACAGAAAGAAATAAAGATCTTGCCTTCCTGGAAGCTCAGATTTATGAATATGTGGAAGTTCTTGGGGTAAGGATTTTTTGGTTTTGATCTTTTTATTTCAGAGCTGTCAGGTAGTGACTGGAATGTTGTCCTTATCTTTAAGTAGTGCTTTCATAGACAGCATCACATCAGTGTGCTGCACCACATCTGTTTTGTGCAGAAGTCATACAGTACTGCAAACCTTTACTTGATCTGCCTTGCTCCTTGCCTTCAGTTTTGGGGGGTTGTTTTCAGGAGGATGGCTGCTGCTGTAGTAACACTGGAAGTGCTAATAGGTGATACAAGGTTTCATTCTTTGCCCGTAGGAAATGTGAGGGGACTAAAAACTGAAATTATTGGCTGAGTAAGGTGGGAGGTCTCCGTTTCACACTGGTCTTCTGTTGCCTCCCTCTACACTGACGAAATTTTTCACTACAAGAGTTTGGCCTGATTTTTTGCTGTCATGGTGTGTGGACAATCCCTTCTTCTCTCTCACCCCAGGAACAAAGACACCTCACCCATGAGAACGTGCAACGTAAGCAGGCACGGACAGGGGAGGAGAGAGAGGAGGAGGAGGAAGAGCAGATCAGTGAGAGTGAGAGTGAAGATGAAGAAAATGAAATCATTTATAACCCTAAAAATCTGCCTCTTGGTTGGGATGGGAAGGTAACCGAGACTGTCAGGCCTGGAGAAGTGGGAGAGGTCCCTGACTCCACCCTGCTTCTCTGTTTGAGTTTCTTTGCCATGTGACCTAATCCTCATATCTCCTTGCTCACAGCCCATCCCCTACTGGCTGTATAAACTCCATGGTCTGAACATCAACTACAACTGTGAGATCTGTGGGAACTACACCTACCGAGGGCCCAAGGCGTTCCAGCGGCACTTTGCAGTAAGTGACATTCCCTTCAGTCACTGCTGAGACCCTGAGCAGCCCTTCTGCCATGTGGGTCTGAGCTTGTGCTGCAGGCCATGCAACAGGGCCTAGAGATCATCTTAGCTGTACTGAGATCTCTTGCTGATGCTGCCATCGTGCCCATTTGAGCACCCATTCCTGTGCTCAGGTCTGATGGGTGCAGTGTGGATGTTGATGTTGATGGCTGGTGTGATGTTACTGTCTGCAGGACAAGAAAATAATGTTTTTATAGAGGACTGGTAGATTTGTACTTAGATAGTATGTTTTTCACCCAGTTCAGATGTTAATGTCTTTTGTACTCTTTGTCGTTGTGGAGGATGTGGTGTTCTCTCTCACACTGATCTCCTTCTTTTCCCCCAGGAGTGGAGACACGCCCATGGAATGCGGTGCCTGGGCATTCCCAACACAGCACACTTTGCCAATGTCACACAGATTGAGGATGCAGTCTCCTGTAAGTAGTGATGGCAGATCAGGGAACATGTGTGGCTTTCGACCTTGATCTCATGTGTCCCATCCTGAAGAATCCATTTAAATTCTTATTTGCTGCAGTTCAGAGCCTTTCAGTAACCACAGGGTGGAATGATAACTTTGTAATGGATGTTAGATACACTCCTGGGCTACTGAAGTGACAGTGTTTTAAAAGGGAGGGAAAAAAACTCGTGTGTGTATTTTACTGGATTAAAAACCAGTATCTCCAGGGAAGTGACATAGATCCTGTTTGTGTTTGCAGTGTGGGCAAAGCTGAAACAGCAGAAGGCTTCAGAGAGGTGGCAGCCTGATACAGAGGTGAGCAATGAGAGGCATTCAGTGTCTCCACTCCTGTGTCCATGGGTAACCCTTGTTCCTGGGTGTGAGCAGTGTCCTCACTTACACTGGTGCCTTTTCCTAAACTTCTTTTCCAAAGCCATTTTTCAACAGTGTGCAGGGCAAGGGTGGGAAGTAAAATCTGTAGTACAACCTGTAATGACTCTGGCCTGGCTGAGCTCTTCTCCCAAGACCTTCTGGCAGATCCACTGCCTGCCTTCCTGCACAGAGGTTCTGACAGGGTGCTCATGTTCAGTGGCTGCTCTTAGAGCTAACATTTGCTGTCTCTAAACTGTTGGTTCTGTTCCAGGAGGAGTATGAGGATTCCAGTGGGAACGTGGTGAATAAGAAGACATACGAAGACCTGAAGCGCCAAGGGCTGCTGTAGCTGTCCCCAGGTGAAGGATCACACATCTGCAGAGAGAATGGGTCTGGCAGCAGCTCTGACTTCTTCATTGTCTGGATTTTGTATGTGCATGAATATAGATTTCAAGAATACTTTATAGGGTCACTTTCTAGTAAACCACTTAGACTTGTGACATTGTTTTATATTAAAAATACCTTGAAAAATAAAGTCATTGTAATTTAGGAAGTGCTGAGAGACTCATGTTCTTTTGTGTGCTGGAAGGAGTTTTGATTACAGTGTGTTTAAAATGCTTTTTACACAACTGTCAGAAACTATTCCTTCTCTCATTTCCACTCTGCTGGAAATGTTTATGGTGAGGGTTGACTCTGAAGCACATGGACACTGTGTGCTGATGTGTACTCGTCCTGTTTCTAGATCTTGGTGTGAACTTGTGGTTTTCTTTACGAAACAAGCTCACCTGGCTTACAGAACTGTTTTTACCTTGTGTCTGTCTCCCTGGGGAGCTTTGGTCATTGTTTTTTTCAGGGAATTAGCCAATGAGCTTCAGGTTCAG
The DNA here is from genome assembly GCA_013186435.1 of Turdus rufiventris. NCBI lineage: Eukaryota > Metazoa > Chordata > Aves > Passeriformes > Turdidae > Turdus > Turdus rufiventris. Next base: position 144,812 of record PYHW01010420.1, on the reverse strand, counting down.
CTCTGCAGTGATTTCTGTGGCACTGCTGTTGGCTTGAACGACCTGGTGGGTTGTTCATTTGCAGATCCTGCAGTGCAGGAGGATGGAGATGGGAACAGAGATTGTGCTTAGAGGTTCCTGTTGTAACTTCAGGAGCATCCTTGGCCCCTGGTGTCTTGCTGGAGGTGTCTGTACATACCCCATGGATTCATGATGCCTCAGAATTTGCTGGTCTGTTGTGCAGAGGCCACTCACCTCATGTGGCAGTGATTGTGCCCCCAGTCCCCTGAGTGCAGTGCTGGCCTGTGTGACATGCCTTGAGTTGCAATACAGGATGTAACCTAAAGTATGTGTTCTGTCACCATCTGTTAAACCAGGTAAGGCAGTGGTCTTTATCTCTGGGGGAAATCTGTTAATGGGTCAGCTGTTAAACGCATGTGGAGCAGTGTTCTTGATCTTTTGACACATCCTTCTTCCAGGGAGGTATCTTCTGTTAATGGCCCATTGAGTCCCACTACATAACTAATAAAATAACATCATCCCCTTGGGAGATGCTCCCTCCAGAGGGAGGAGCCAAGCCTTTCCTACTCTGATAAAAATCTGAAATTTGGAACATCAAAGCAGCCTTTTTTCCACTGGATTCCAGAAGAAAACCAGACCCTTCCACATCATCACTGGACCTGCGAAGGAAACTGCACCTTGTCCAGGAGCACTGCTCCTACTGAGCCACATCTGTCACTGCAGGAGGATGCAGCCACCATGGAATGGCACTGCTCCCAACACCCTGACTGATGGGATGTCAGGCTCTATTCTGACTCTGTCAGTGTTTTGGGTTTTTTTGTATTACTGTATTTTTATTTTAATTTTCCTAATAAAAAAAACGTAATTCCTATTCCCATATCTTTACCTGAGAGCTCCTTAATTTCAAAATTATAATAATTTAGAGGGAGGGGGGTTTTACATTTTCCATTTCAAGAGAGGCTTCTGCCTTCCTTAGCAGACACCTGTGTTTCAAACCAAGACACTGTCCAGCCTCACAAGCCATTTTCATTTCTCCATTGCTGTACAGGGCTGTTGATGCCTCTGCTGCTGTGTGACACATGTGACACTTCCCCGGGGCTCGGCTGGCAGGGGTGGGGCTGGGCTCCAGGGCAGGTGCAACAGCAGCTGCTCAGAGGTGCTCCAGTGCTGGCAGTGACTGCAGGTGCTTCAGGAACAGGCAGACAGGTGAGTCAATGCTGGGGGCTCTTTCCCTGCCTGGGGGAAAGGTTGTTTTGGGACGAGACCATCTCAGGCAGACGTTGGTTCTTTTTCTGCCCTGGGGCTGGGCTGGGCTGGCACTGGGCTCAGTAAGGATGTCCAGAGCTGTTCTGGGTGGTGGCTGGGCTGGTTTGCAAGGTGAGGTGCCAGCTGCCTCTGTATTTTCTGTCACTCTGAGGGAAGAGCCTTGGAGGTCTCTGAATGAGCTTCAGCCCTCCAGGTCCTGGGGGAATGGTGACTCAGCCTAAGGGCAGGGAGTATTACCATTCTCCTTGGAGAATTTTGCTTTGGAGCCTGCTTGGAGACACATCTCCAGCATTTCCTTAGCAAAACAGGTAAACATTTGGAATGCAAATAGAGGATGGAGAGCCAGGTCACATCTTCATTTGCAGCAGCAGCAGCCACTGACTCCTGCATGGTGGCACTTTCCACTGCATCACCCTGACTCCTGCTCGGGGCAGTGCCTGCAGGGCTGTGCTGCTAAGCTCTGGGGAGGGTTGTTGCCACACCAACAGCACACACAGCTCCCCAGGGCTCCTGCTCCCCGTCAGCAGCCACAGCAGCCGCGCTGGCTCTGGGGAGTCTCTGAGGAGAGGGTGACTGCTTGTCCCAGGGCTGAGCACTGGAGGTAGAGCACAGAGCTGTGTTGGGGTGTCCACCCTGCACCTTGGGGGAGCTGCTCTGACTGTGCTTCCTTCTGCCAGGTCTGAGTGCAGCTGTTGGTGGATGAGGATGGCTGGACACCGATGGCTCGTGCCCCCCGTTCGAGGTAATGGGGACAGACAGCAGTGTCTGTCTGTCCCCCATCCTAGACCCATCTCTGTTCCAGCTGTTGGGGGCTGTGCCAGAGGCCTCCCTGGGGTGAGGGGTGCCTTCTGGTCACCTGGGGCTTTGGGAAGGTGGAGGAGTATCCCTGCTTACCTGTTTCAAGGATGAGCTACCTGTGCTGCTGGGGAGGCTCTCTGGGCTGTGGGTAAAGCAGATTGCAGGTGTGCTGCTCTCAGTCATTCCCACTCCATTCCAGGCTTGCTGCTCTGCATCTTGGCTCTGCAACTCTGTCTTCAGGACTCTCTTGCCGCAGCAGGTGAGTTCTGTATCCCAAAGGGAAATCTTGGGGCCTGCAGGGAGTGGGGCTAAGGCAGAGTGGTGCACCAGGGACTTTGTGTCTGTCCTTTCCAGGCTATGCTCTGTAGGACAGAACAGGGGAGGAACCTTTCCTTGTGGTTTAGCCCCCATAAAAGCCTGTTTTTGCCAGGCAATATGGCTGGAAGAGGGAGAGAGAGGCAATTGTAACATCTGTCCATAGTGCTGCTGTGCTGGGTGTTGGCTCTGACCCTCTTCTTGGGCTGCCCAGTTGGTGGCTGCAAGTGGACCCGGCTGGGGACATCCTGTCACTGACTGCCACTTCTCCTCCCAACCACAGTGTGACAGATGCTTCCCACAGGTCTCTCTGGGCTGTACCATGACTCAGGAGGGGACACAGGGCTTACTGAGCATGTTTTTCCTTGGTGTCTCCTTCATCAAGCGGGAGCTTTTTGTTTTTCAGCGCACAACACAGCTGCCAGTACCATGGTGATGGCCACCAAGAACATATCAGTGGCCACCAAGAACACCTCAGCAGCCACCAAGAACGCCTTGGTAGGGGCTCTGACCAGCAAGAAGGCTTCACTGGTGGCTGTGACCACAAAGAATGCTTCAGAGGCCACCCAGAATGCTGCAGTGGTGGCTGCCACCAAGAATGCCATGGTGGTGGCTGCCACCAAGAATGCAATGGTGACAGCTGCCACCAAGAATGCCATGGTGGCGCCTGCTGCCAAGAATGCCATGGTGGTGGCTGCCACCAAGAATGCCGTGGTGGCGGCTGCCACCAAGAATGCCATGGTGGTGGCCACTGCCAACAGCTCAGTGGCCACCAAGGAGACCTCGGTGGTGGCCATGACCACCAAGAATGCATTGGCAACCACCAAGAACACCTCAGCAGCCACCAAGAATGCCTTGGTGGTGGTGATGACTACCAAGGAGGCCTCAGCAGCCACCAAGAATGCCTCAGTGGTGGCCATGGCCACCAAGAACATCTCAATGGTGGTGGTCACCAGCAATCCCACAGTGGTGGCTGCCACCAACAATGCCTCTCTGGTGGCCACCAACACTTCTGTGAAGGAACCAGAAGAGATAATGGTAAGACAAAAAATGGAAAGAGGGGTATTGCTGGGCCACTGCAGCCCTATGGTCAGTGCCACAAGATCCAGGAGTGCCATGGGAGCACCTCCTGTGGTGGAATGGAGCACAGTGGGTGGCCAGGTGGGGGTGGCCCCTCCAGACAGAGAGGTTGTGGCTGGGGACAGCCCTGCAGTGCTGTGTGAGAGGCTGTGCTGTGAGGTGACACCCTGGTGTCTTACCAGCAGACCTGCCAGAGCTTTCAGTGCTCCGGAGACAGGTGCTACCAGGATGAAGCCCATGCCAACAGAACAACCACCTGCCACAATGAGACCTACTGCGAGGTATGGAGCTGCAAGGGGGCTGCAGGAGGGAAAGCCATCCCTTTATCCCAAAATCCACAGTTCTCTGCTGAGTCTGCATCCATCTCCCACCTCCCTTCCCTCTCTGAGAGTCTGTCAGTTATTTTTGCTCTTTTATGACAGCACTTCTCCACTCTCATATTATCCTTTGACTGCCTGTTGCAGCTTTATCGTTTCTCCAGCACGAACTACACAGCCAGATGCAGCAGCAGGTGTGGTGCAGAGCCCTGCAGGACCAATGGCAGCACGAGCAGGCAGCAGTGTGCCCTGGACTGCTGTGCTGGCCCTCTCTGCCTGCAGCTCAATGCCAGTGCCTACGGTATGGGCCCAGCTTTGTTCTGCAGCAGAGGTGGGAGATGGGTGGGCAGAATCGTGGCTGCATCTCTGCATCTCTTGTGTGCTTGGAGCTGGGTGAGGGGCAGGGTGGCCCTGGCAGCTGTGACCACAGTGTGAGCAGGGCTGGTGAATCTGGCCCTGTTTGGCTGTGCAGAGCCCTGTGTGGAGCCTCACTGGGCTCCTCGTGTGTCTGCAGGTGACCTTCCACCCAGCACCACCACCCCTGTGCCACAGACAACCACCAGCACCACCCCCCGGCCTCCCCCCCAGAATGTAAGTACCACAGGAGCAGAGGTGCTGCATCCACGGCTTCTGTGTCCTGTGGCTGCTGGGATGGCTGAGCTCCCACCCGAGCAGGGGACAGGAAGAGGTCCCTCCTCCATTTGTTTTATGGGGTAAAAAGCTGACTCTGGAAGGGCAATAAAGCCTGAAGGAGCCCTGTACAGGGGGCATTATCCCTGTCCATCAGGCAGGGCTGGCATCCCAGACCAGGGTTTGCATCAGCTCAGGCAGTTTGACCTGACCATGGGATGAGCTTTCCTGCAGCTGCACAGAGGGTGCAGGACCCACCGGGCTCTGCAGCCCTTTCCTGAGCCTAGTGGAGGGGAAGGTGCTTATCTTTGCAGAACCCTCTTAAGAGGAAGGAAAAAGAGGCTTGAAACTTGTTTGTTTTACTGGTCTTTCAGTAGTTTCTTGCAGTTTCAGAATACTCCTTTATCTCTAAATCTAAAATGCCTGAGAGCACAAATACCAGAACAGAGGGGGGTGGAAAGGAGCCCTGGGGAGTGAAGGGCTGTCTGAAATCTGAAATGCACTTTTCATCCTTCAAGTCTGATGGACAGATGGGGTCTCCTCATCCTTTCTCTCATAGGGAAAAGTGTGTGCAGCATTTTCCTGTCACGGGGACCAGTGTTTCAAAGGCAGGAAGACCATCACTAGATGCATTTTGGGGCAGGACTTCTGTGAGGTATGGCCTGGGGCTGCAGAGCACCGTGTTCCTGTAATGCTAATACCGAAGGCTCGGCTTGACCCCCAGGCTAACATCTCTCTCCTTCCAGATGAAGAAGACGGGCTTGAATTACATGGCAGGATGTAGCAAAGCCTGCAAGGCTGCCAAACCAGTCTGTGCTGGTGGGATGAAGGCTGCCTGTTACCAGGAGTGCTGCCCAGCAACCCCAAAAGCCAGCTGCCTGAAACTGGATGGCAAAGTTCATGTTAACAGTGCTGGGCAGGTGACACTGGCCCCGCTCTTGAAGGTCATGGCATGTGGGGTGCTCCTTCTCCTGAATTACAGGCTCTCCCCTTCTCTCTGGGGCTAGGCAGCAGTCAGGCAGCTCCACAGCCTCTACTGTAGGATCAGTAGGATCCTGTTGCTCTCTGACTTCAGCCAAGGTTGCTAGCAAACACCCTCCTTACTGTCTCTCCCATCAACAAGGTGCCCAGGGCCCTCTGCATCTGCTCATGGGCAGCTCAGACCCTTGGGCACATCTTTGCTTGCCCTGCACAGGATCTTGTTGATCCTAAACTCCCCCTTAAGCTGCACTCTGAATCCTGCACATTCCAGGATGGGTGAGTCCTGGCATATCAGTAAATTTTAAATACTTGTAAACAAGATTCCCCCTGTGTAGCCAGAGGAAAAGCATTTAATCTTAGAAAGTTCCATCAAGGGATTCTACCCTGCCCTGCCCAAATCCTGTAGGCCTGAGAGACCTGGAAGTTAATTGTGGATCCTGGGAGTGGTGCAGTGTGTGCATCTCTGCTGCTGGAATGGGGGACCTCAGGAGCTGGAACAAGAGGGGTTTAGGCCTCCTTAAAACCCAGAAAATTCTGCATTGACTGAGGCACAGGGGCTGCTCTAATCAATGACCTGCTTGTGGCACAGTCTCCCTGCACCCCCTTTGACCTGCTGGTTTCAAATAAGTCTTTTAGAAATGCTTCTTGCCTGTGTATGTGAAATAGTAACTTCATTTTTCATCTCCCAGTCTTAGGCAGGGAAGTGGGATTAATCGAAAAGTGTCTCATGTTTTAGATGATTCTGTTTCACATCTGTGGTTCTGTACTGCTAAAGGCAGAGCCCAGAGGTGAGCACACAGAGCATGGGTGGAGCTGGCCAGGCAGAATTACCTGGAGGCACTGCACTGCCACTCAAACACACGCGCACAGTGCTGTTCCCTGCCACCACCAGTTCCTTAGAGAGAAGATTGCAAACTATTAAAATCTTTGTGTCAGCCCCCTTTGGTGCCGGTGTTTTGAACACACTGTGACCTGTGGGAGGGTGGGAGAGCTGGGCTGGGTGGGTTTGAGTCCTTGGAGCCTGGCATACTCTGCCAGCAAGGAGGATTGGCGATGCTGGCCAAGGAGGATTTGCGATGCTGGCCCCATGGAAGGGGGTGGATGTGGGGCTGCATGAAAACACGTCATTCTACCACAGCTGCAGGAGCACAGGGAAACCACAGCTCAGCCTTTGGGCTCTGTGTTTACTCTGTGTCAGTGTCGGTGTATTCATGTTCTTCTGTCTCAGAAACACGGCCCGGCACCACAATTCTTGTAAGGTTTGGTGCTCGGAGCAGTGTTTTCAGACTTGTCCCTGGGAGGTGCAGAGCTGTCACTGACCGACACCACTCGGGTTTTCCTTGTCTTTCGACCTACATGTCCTACATCTGTGGGAGGAGCTGATTTAGCCCAAACTCTGTCTCTACAGTGCAAAAATCTCTGGTGATATTTTACAGCACTTACTCCCACACTCCGCA
>PYHW01010420.1:123544-137341 GCA_013186435.1 Turdus rufiventris | reverse complement strand
GCCGAGCCGAGCCGTGCCGAGCCGTGCCGGGCCGGGCCGTGTCTCCCCCATCCTCGCATCCCGGCCGCCGTCCCTGCCGAGCAGACCGCTCCCACCGTGGCCGCCCCGTTATTTCCGGAGCGGGGCGATAGCGGAGCCGCGTTGATCGCCTTGCGCCAGCGGCCCGGACAGCGCAGCCGCCGCCGGCAGAGCCGCGGGCCGCCGGCCCGGGACGGACATGGACCAGTCGGTCGCCATCCAGGAGAGCCTAGCGGAGGGGGCGACCTGCCGGATCGTATCCTTTGATGGGCCCCGTTGTCGCGGTGCTGCTGCGCTGCCAGCTCCGCGCTGTCCCCGTCCCCTCCGCGCTGTCCCCGGCCCCTCCGGTTTGTTTCCGCTGCTCCCTCCCGCTGTCCCCGCCGCTCCCTGCCGCTATCGCAGCGTTCCTTGACTCGCAGCCCAGGCCGTTCAGGGCCTCCTGGCGTCGGGGGACAGCGTGGAGAGCCGGCTGCTGGGCCTGGTGGAGCGCCGCGGGCAGCACGCGTGGGTTCCGTAGCGGAGCGGAGCGGAGCGGGCGGGGAGCGCGGCCGGGGCAGCTCTGCGGGTCCCTCGCGAGCCTCGACAGCCCCTAGCGCCCCACGGCAAGGGGGTCTCACCTGGGTGCAGCTCTGTAGGGCAGTAGTTTGATGTTGTGGGTGCTCAGTGAGAAGCCCGTGAGCTGCTCTGCCCTGCCAGTGACGTGAACGCATTTGAGTGATGGGGTGGGCGCTTGGTTGAGGAGTTACTTTAGGATTTGCATGGGGCTGCTGGGTGGGATGGGGTCTGTGCTCATCTCTCTGTAGACATGCCAGCACTGAGGAGGCTTTGCCTCCGTGTCTGCTCTGTGCTTGCAGGATCTATGTGTACACTCACCGGCGGATGGCCATCACAGCTGAGGACGTGTGGCTGGAGAGAGTGATCCCCATCACAGATGGGTTTGCGGTGGAGGAAGGTACTGACACACTGTGCTCAGTTCCAAGGAATGGGATGAAAGGGTTTGGAGTCCATATTCTGCACTTCTGCTTCCTGAAATTTGCAATCTATTCCGCCGTGACATTTTTTCAACAGTTAGTTATCCTTGGTGAAATTTGTGCATCACATGGCATCCGTGGCAGGGCCCTGTGAGGACCAGAGTACCTATGGTCTACCGGGCCACATCCTCTGCCCAGAACTTTGTTCCTGCAGGGAACATTTGGAGTTTGAAGAAATTGCCGAGCTCACTAATCTCGAACTATCAGCGTGGTCTGCGAATCTGTTGCTTAGCTTTCAACTGAACTTTGTTTTGCTTTTGCAGTTGTACTCGACAGCGACCTTCACGTCATTGGTGAGTTCTGTGAGTGCTTTAGTGCTGCATTACAGGTGCACACAGGGTCAGGACTGGGGGGTTTTGGCCCCGGGGGAGCTGCCTGGGGAGGAGTTCCCATGCTGTTGGCCATTGTTCGTGGTGCTAATGAGCACTGCCAGCCCCATCCAAGCAAGGGAACTAATTTTCCGTATGTTTTTGAACCGCTGCTGGAGCAGATTTTTTTTTTATATATATAAATAATGGGGTTTATATTTTAAGTGGCATTCTCACGTAAAATTTTGGAAAGGAACATGGTAAAAAGGCACGGGAGATGCTGCCAAGGGCTGCGTGCATGTGCTCACGCAGCGTTGCAGAGCGGAGAAACGCTCAGTTCAGTTTGTGGAAGTTTATCAGCACGACCCGCAGGAGCTCTTTCTTTCTCTGTGTGCTCAGGCTCGGACGTGACAGTCCAGATCAGCTCAGCAGGCGATCGGCTGACGGTGCAGCTGCCTTTCGGCTCCCACACGCGCTCGTTCCTGCAGGAGCTCAGCAGGTGCAGCGCAGGTACGAGCTCCGGGCGGGTGTGAGGGGCTGGGCTCGGGGTGCAGCTCTGGAAGGAGGGGACAGCGGTGCTGGCCTGTCCCTGCTGCAACTCGYTGGGCACTGCCGCGGTTCCGCCCGGCCTGGCCGTGTGTGGAGGGGCACGGGCCGTGCTGTGCGGGCCCAGGCCGGGCGGGCGCGGTGCTGCTGCCGGGGGCGGGCCGGGGGCGGGCCGGGGCGGGCGCTGGGGCCGGGCCGGGGCCGGCTGGCCGGGGCTCCGAGCTGCGGCGATGTCCGCGGGCGGGCGGCCCTGCCGAGGTGAGCGCAGGGGACCCGCCGGGGTGGGCGGGGGGACCCGGCCGGCTCCGTTCGGCGAGGCGAGCAGGGCCTGCCCGGAGCTCCGCGGCGCGGCCGGGCCGGCAGGCGGAGGGGCGGCTCCGCGGAGCTCCGGGGCCGCTCCGTGCCGGACAGCGAGCACCGGGCAGAGGCACCGGGCAGCACCGAGCAGCTCGGCTGGGTCCGGCGCTCCGTGGCTTTGCCCGGTGCCCGCCCCGTGCCCGGCTCGGCTCGGCCGGGCGGGCCCCGCTCTTCCGGCGCCTCCTCCGCCCCCGGGGCTCGGCGTTGTTTCCCGCTTCGCACAGTGCACGTGTGAGAGGATTCAGAGCTAAAGCAATTCCTGGAAGTCAGTGTGGGGTTCGAAAATTGGATGTTGGCGTTTTGCTGTGCTCTGCTGCTGCGTTGAGGCTGAAGGGTGATTTAATTCTCCCCTTTCGACGCTAGGCATGAATGCTGTTTTATCCAGAATATATGATACATTTTCCTGCTTACTGTAATGTCACTGCACGTTTTTAACTTTAATACCTTTATTACTGCTCGAATCTCATTTAACTGCAAATGCTGTTCAATTAAGATCTCCTGTGATCTCTGCATGTTGCTCTGTATTTCTGTGCTCAGTTCAATTATTGAACAAGGTCATTATTCCACTTCAGAGTGCTCCATATAGATCCCTCTGAATACAGGAATCTGTGGCTAGATATAAATTTATCTAAAGGAAACAGCCCTTTTCCACAGCTCATCTTTTTCTTAGGAGAATCCTACCTAAAGCTGATTTCTCCCCATGAGGTTAGAATGCAAGGTGTGATGTGTAACTGATCTTTGGATCAGGTAGGAGCTGTGTCAGCAGCAGGCTCACACGTCTCTCCATACTGGTGAGTGGCATGGACCCATGGAGGTAATAAACCCTGGGAATCTGCTCTTTTCTTGGCACACAAGTAACCATTGTGCATTGAGGTGAAGGTTCAGGTTGGTTCCTGCCACTCACTCTCAAGGGATGTTGCATGGTTGTTTTTGGGAGAGCTTGCAGAGCTCCAAGGAGTAATAATTGAGTTCTCAATGCCCATGGAGAAACTGCTGTGTCCTGGTCCCTGGGCCCCCACTTCCCAGTGCATCTCTGTGTGCTCCCAGTCAATTCTTGGCATGAGCTGTGTGATCTGCAGTGAGGTTTCAGTCATGTGCTCTTCTGCTTCCAAGCTCTGATAAATCCTCTTACACAGTCTATTCTCAGAAGGCTCTTGGGCAGAAGAGGTTTTCCAGGCTGAGAATTTGGCCACTTCTTGCCATCTGGTTTCTGTCCCGAGGGCTTGGGTGAAGCACTGCGAGTTCTATTTCTGTTTTGCACCCTTGTTCTGCAGAATGTTCTGTGACAGCAATAACATCTTAATTTTTTCTGGGTTGTGTTCACTGGAGGAGAAGCTCAGCTGAATGCCTAGAACCCAAGTCTTAACAATTTTTACGTCATCACTAGATTTGTGTGCTAAGGAGCATGATTTTAAGATTGCTAGTTTTGCATCTTAAACACTGAGACCTTCCCCTGGTTTTTAACTGTTATTTTGCAACTTGTAGGAGCAGAATGTTGTAACTGAAACAAAATGCTGAAAGTCTGGTCAGATTTTGCTAAGGTAGTGTGATGTGTTTAGTGTCACTCGGGTGGTTAGTTCAATTTGTGTGGTTGCAGCCCTGTTACCGTTTTAGGAACGTGCAGATGTTTCTGCTGAGGTTCAGTGGCTTTGTGGTGTGACTCTTTATGGCCCTGTGCCTTGCTGGGTATTTACAGATAGGTAGAGACCCTTTAAATGGTGGGGTTTGTTTGTTTCCCCTTTTTCCCCTTTTCTTTGTACTTCCTGTCTTGCTTCAGAAAGGAATAATCTGCTATTAACATAAATTTTTCAGATTCCTGGGGTAAAGCCCTGGATTTTGTGCTGCTAAGTCCTGCTTCAGCTTAGCTGTAAAGGAGAGCCAGCAGCAAGTGCTCCCACACAGAGGAAAGTGGTTCTGCTGCTCTCTGTGGCTCCTGTCATTTGTTCTTCTGCAGGGGAAGCTGCATCACTGCAGAACAGTTGGGTCAGAGTAAGCTAAATCTGTCAGATAGCTCAAAGAGAGACTGTGGGGTACTTTGTTTTTCCACACAAATCTAAATTATTTTCTGCCCACGGATTTTTGCTGGTGTTTACATAAGCATGTTGATAAATTGAAGAACACTTTGTGTTTAAAGTGAAACTTTTTGTTGGTTTTTTTTTTTAATTTTTTTTCCAGAGGCGGTTGGCTCTGAAGGTATCAAACAAAATGGAAAAAAAGCTGCAGCCAGTCAGAGCTCCAGCCATGACAGCACTGATAGAGGTGCTCCCAGGTCAGTGCTCAGAGGTGAGGGGTCTAGAGCAGCAGCTGGCAATTTTTTGAGATGAGAATCTCCAGGTTCTAGTTAAAGAGAAAAAAAGTTTGCAAGCATGCTCTCAACACATGAGTGGAAATTTCATTACAGTCCCTCAGAGACAATCCTTCCAGTCCCCTGTTTGGGCATATTTTTGCTTTTTAGAGGGACAGGACCTGCTAGCATTGTTTATTTTTAATTCAGAGAGCTTTGGCTTAGAGCCACTGTGTCTCATAGATACACTCTTAAAATGTTACAGTTTCATTTTCCAGTTCCCAGGACTTTGTGGACCCTGATGCAAATCATTCAGAGTCTGTCCGAGAGCTGTCCTTGGCACTGGTATGCAGGTTGCTGACCTTAAATTTATACCATCCAATTGCTGGTGGGAATTCCCAAGCTGTGGCATTACTCCTTTGCAAAAGGAGCTTGCAGACCCAGGAGACACAAAATAAAACCACCTCTACCTCCACCCACTGGGCAGAACTGGAAGATTTCCACCAGAAGGCTTTATGAACAAACAGTTCTTCATTCTCTGGCTGAGGTCAGAAGGGCTGAGCAGAGGCAGAGGGAGATGAGATTTCCCTCTCCTTGCTCCAGAAAGCAGGGAAGATGTACAGGTTTTATATCAATTTCCAGGTGTGATTAAGCATCAACAGGCTGCACCAGGCTGGTGAAAACCGTTTTTTATTTTAGTTAGTTAAACTAGTTTTGTCTGGAGATTTCAACCCTGCTAAGAAATGCTCCTTTCAGTCTTCTTGGCTTATCCCAAATGTTATCTGTCCTTAGTGAACAGACAGATAAATGTGAATTAAGGCCTCAGTGGCAAAAATATGCTAGTTAGGGTGTGGGGATAGCCTGCCTTCATCTGCAGTTTTGCTTTCATTTGCAGGCAAAACAAAATCAAGCCTGAAGTGAGAACTGAACAGGTTCGGGCCTCCCGTGTCATGGCTTCGAACAAGGCCTCAATCTTATCAGAACCAAAGTTTGGGCTCAGAGATACTATTGTTAAATCTGAGCTTTTAAAAATGGAGGACTCCTACACACACATCCAGAACTACAGGTAATGATCATTACTTTTGTGGGTTCTTAGCATGGTCTGTTAGAATAACTCATCTATTATTTCATCCTGTGTCCCCACAAATAGGAAATTCTGTAGAAAAGTAATGATCCATACTTTCCAGAACAATTTTCTTTCCACATTTAGGCATGAGAAGAGCAGATTTTCATACATGTCTCTATCAAGATTTACCTCATGGTTCTTGTGGAGTAAATGGCCCTTTCAAAATCACTTTTTTCTGTGCTTTAGACAATGCATCAACTCTGTGCACTCCAACCCTCTCCCTCTCCTTTTCTGTCCACTGCTTATCTGTGTGGTTGTTCCAATAAGCTCACAAGAAAGAGGTGGAGTGAAATATATCATTAGAACCAAAACTTTACTCTGTTTGAAATAGTTTTATGCATCTCATTCTGTGAATTTATCATTTCAAACTGCTGCTGCACAGCTGTAGCCTTATTTTTGGTTTTTCTTTAACACTTTGTGTATAACAACGTGTCCTTCTGTAAAAAATGTGTCTGTAAAGGTGCAGCTGTAGTTAAATCATTTTAGGGATTTAAACTTTGTCACCTTTCTTCATTTTCCCTAGCAGCATGTTAGTTATGTGGCTGGGTAATAGCAGTGCTGTTTGCTGGGCTCTGCAGTTTGCAGCTCTGGGATTCTGTCGCTGTCTTGGCAGGGTTTTTGTCGGGACGTACAACGTGAACGGCCAGTCGCCCACGGAGAGCCTCCAGCCTTGGCTGAGGTGTGATGCTGAGCCTCCAGACATTTACTGTGTGGGGTGAGTGTCTGTTCCTGGCCCGTCACACACACCTGGGCTGTGCTGGCGGATCTGTCACCCACAGGAGCTCAGCCAGGACACCACAGGAATGCTGGCACTGCTGGTGTGTGTTGCACAGCTCCAGGGTGGGTGTGCCCACAGCCAGGAAGGGTTGTTGGGCTGGTAGGGCTTGGCCTCTCAGTGTTACCAAATCCTTAATGCCATTTGATGGAATGACAATAATTTAGCTTTACATTTAACATACATCTACAATCAGCACGACTGAATTTGAGTTGTCAGTTATAAATTTAATGAGTGTAAGCTGATTTAGTTCTTTCCCAGAGAAGGGGTTGCAGAGTTGTAAACAAGTGCATGCATCCATGGGTTCCTTCCTCTAACACAGTTTCCAGGAGCTTGATCTGACTAAAGAAGCCTTCTTTTTCAATGACACACCGAAGGAAGAAGAATGGTTTAAAGCTGTAACAGATAGTCTTCATCCAGATGCCAAATATGCAAAGGTAAATGTGACTTTTGGGGGTTTGAGTGTGGAATCATTTTCCACTTGGCTCTCTTTTCCCTTTGCTTTCTCTTGTTCACAATGGCTGTGTCTTCAGAGGCTGTGCAGGTTCTGTAGGGAGTGTTTCTGTGCAGGGTGCTGAGGCAGGGACAGCATGGGAAGCAGAGCCAGGCTTCCCCACTTAAAGGGAGCTCCTGCTGTCTTGGGGAAGGAGAATAGGAAGTTTTGTACCTTCTTCCATGTCTGGAAGAACTGCCTACAATATATGGTGGAGTGAACTGTGAAGGTATTTTGGTAGGAATACTGCTTGTGTTTTAGCTCCTGCTCCATAGGTCTGCTTTGTCTCTTGTCTCTGTTGTAGAAGGGAATTTCCTTCCAAGAGTGTGTCTGTGCTGTAGCTCCTCTTGCTTTGGGCTTCAACTTCCTCTACTGATGTTGCTCCCAGCTCCTTCCTGGGCTGTGCTGCTGGGGGCTGTGCACTGTGAGCCCTGCTGGTGCACTGGATGATCCTGAAACTTTCTTTTTGGTGACCCATGTTATGGATGGATGTGCCTTCTCCCAGCAAACCTCTTCCATTGCAGCAGTGATGGACCAGGGTCTTTTTTTCAGGTGAAACTTGTGCGGCTGGTGGGGATCATGCTCCTGTTGTATGTGAAGGCAGAACTTGCTTTGAACATCTCTGAGGTGGAAGTTGAGACTGTGGGAACTGGAATCATGGGCAGAATGGTAAGAATGGCAACTGTGCATGAGAAGGGGTGAGGTTTGGAAGAGCTCCCTTCCTGGATGCAATGGTTATTCCTTCAGCTGAGGGCTGTGGCTGTCTCTAGAAGCAGATATTCCTCAGGGCACTGCAAGAGAGAACTGCCAGGTGCTCATCAATGTTCAAAGCAGTAATCACTAATTAGGATTTTCAGCTTACTCCTTCCTCCAGAATTAAAGGCTGTCTCAAAGTCTTCTGGCTTGTCCACTGCTAGTAACTCCTTTGCAGTATAGAAGCTTCTGACCAATATCTCTCTTTCAGGGTAACAAAGGTGGTGTTGCCATCAGGTTTAAGTTCCATAACACCAGCGTGTGCGTTGTGAATTCTCACCTGGCAGCTCACACAGAGGAATACGAGCGGAGGAACCAGGACTTCAAAGACATCTGCTCTCGGATGCAGTTCTGCCAGTCAGATCCAAATCTGCCCCCTCTCACTATTGGCAAACACGAGTATGCTTCCAGTCTGGCTGTGGGAATCATGGCATGGGCAAGCACTCAGTGAACGTGCTGGGGTTCAGGAGGGGGCCCAGAGGGGCCAGGAAAGCTTTAGCTGGTTTGGACAGGGCTCACCCACACAGTTCTGACACCTTATGCTGTCCCAAGCCTTGTTTTATTCTCACGCCTGGAATGGGGTTGTGGCAAGAATAAGCACTGACTTCTCCAGCTGTGGAATTCAGTCATTAAGGGATAGCGACAAACATGCAGAACAGTGATTAATAATGGCAAAAATAGAAAAGGTAGCTTCTCTTTCAAGTTTTCACTGTTGTTATTTGTGATGAGAGCAGCTCATCAGGGGTTGTGATGAGGAGAGCCCCAGAGCTGCAGAGGGAGCTGCTGTCCGTGGCTGGCTCTGCTCTGGGGCAGTTTCAGGCCTGTGCACATTCTGCTGTATATTCCCTTTCAGTGTGATCCTATGGCTGGGGGACCTCAACTATCGTCTGGAGGAACTGGATGTGGCAAAAGTGAAGCAGCTTGTAGAGGAGAAAGCATTTCTGGAGCTTTGTCAGTATGACCAGGTACTGAAGTCTCAGCTAGTGCTGAGGGTGCTCGGTACAAACCACACGACTCCTTGGCCTTTTCTGTGCTCAGTGCCTCCCTTTTACTCCATATGGAAACTGTGCTTGGGATTACCTAAAGTTAAAAATATTCATCTTTTCTTCTTTTGTAGCTGAAGAGGCAAATGAAGGCAAATGCAGCCTTTGAAGGCTTCACAGAAGGAGAGATCTCTTTCCAGCCAACATACAAATACGATGCTGGCTGTGATGACTGGGACACAAGGTACAGTGATTGTATCAGATGTGATGTTGAAATGGCTGATGTTATCCCTGAAGGAAGTAAAAACAAGGCTAAAAATATTGCAGGTCTAATGGCTGTAAATAGGAACAGTTCTGAGATTATTTCTGGTTCTCTCTCTTTGCTCCAAAATTCATCTCCTGTTTACATCTATTTATGCTGATTTTCTCCCACAGCTATTTGTCAAATAATCCTGATTTATTTTTTTTTTCAGTAATAATCTTATCAGGTTTCTTCTTAGAGGTGTACAAAGTTAATGAATACTTTTAACTAGTTCAGTTCTTTTTTATTCTGGCTTGCTGTTTATTTTCCCCAAGTTAAATTTTTAGGATCTCATTTTTGCTGATCTCTCCTGTGCCTGCTCAGGTGAGACCAGCCAGGGTTGATGTGGAGTCAGCTGTGCTGTTCTTCAGAAGCCTGTGAGAACCATCCTTCTTGTAATGCTGTATACACAGAGCAGCTCATCCACTCTTAGCAAGCCAGGAACTTCAGCTGCAAGTGCAGAAATTAAATCTGTGCAGCTGTCAGTGAAAACAATAAATGAAAACTTTAAATGTAGAGCCATTTTTCATAACTCTCATGGTCAGAAATACCTGAGTATTGCTTTGTGTGTTAATTGTATCTTGCACCTTTGAAGAAGTAGGAAGTAAAGCATGAGCTGGAGATACCTTATGTGGACACTCAGACTTTTTATATATATGCCAAGAAACTGTTAAAAATACCATTTGATAGACAATGAGCTCCAGGCCATAGCAGGAAACCCCAATCTCTGGGTGAGCAGTGCTCTGCCCCACGTTGTTACTGCATCTCAGTCATGTCTGGAAATGTTGATTTTTTTCCCTCTGTTCTAGTGAGAAGTGTCGTGTTCCAGCATGGTGTGACCGGATACTCTGGAAAGGGCAGAACATTGCCCAGCTGAGCTATCGCAGCCACATGGCTCTGAAGCTCAGTGACCACAAGCCAGTGAGCTCTGTGTTTGATATTGGGGTAAGTGTGTCAGTGCTGGATGAAGTAACTCTGCTGTCCTCATCCCCTGGGTGCTGATATTCTCTCCTGCTTTTATGGCATCCACAGAGAACAATGGCTTGAAAGGGCTGGATCAGATATGGAGATGGGATTGTTGATCACACTAAGCAGGGGTTGTGTAAATGATACTGCAGTTAAGCTGCAGGACAAGGCCTGAATATCTGTCAGTGTTCTTTGGGAACACAGAAGTGTGTTGTCAAACCTCTTATTTTTTCTGAGGGGAAAAAAAAGGTTGATCTAGTACTGACTGAGTTACTTGTTACTCATGGCAAGTTCCTTTAGTGTTGGATGATGAGAAGATCTTGGAGATTAGTGCTCCAAGCAGCTCTGCCCATTCCCTGTGCTGTATACTCTAGTGTGCTAAAATCAACTTACTTCCCACATTTCCAGCTGTGTTCCAGCTGTCCTGCAGAGGCACAGTCAATGCCAGCTGGTCCAGTGTGTGTCCTTTTCAGGTGAAGGTTGTGAATGAAGAGCTCTACCGAAAAGCCTTTGAGGAAATAGTCCGCTCCCTGGATAAGCTGGAGAATGCCAGCATTCCCTCAGTGACACTGTCCCGCAGAGAGGTAGGCCATGGGCATGTGCCAGCACTCCCCAAGAGAACTGAGCAGCCCCCAGCAGCAGAAGATGGATCTAGACCCTTGGGTCTGGTTCCAGAAAGTAGAATACTTTGACTTCCAGCTTCTCTCTTTATGATAGGAATCTTTGTTCCTATTGAGATGCTGGTGAATTCCATTCATAGTCCAAGGCTAAAACATAGGGTGTGTCATTCCCTGAGGTGAGAAGAGAGAAAGTAAAAAGGTGGTTTGTGACCCTTGCTCTGACTTGTGCTTTCAAACATAAAATGTAAAATTGTGAGGATCTGGAGAAGGTCACAAACCAGCATTTACTCTGTGTGTTGGGGCTATAAAGATAAGCCCAGGAGACATCTGAGGCTACAGCTATCTCAGTCTCAATTTTATTGTAGTTATTTGAGGGCAGCATTTGTTTAAAAAGGCCCCTTGACACAAAGGACTTTGGCTTTCAGAGTAAGCGTGATCCTATGCAGTCCTGGAAGAGATGGGAGTGGGAGCAAGGGGTTAATCTGGTTTTCTTGCTGCTTAATAACTGAACCATAGGACAGGAATTGCTGCTCAGCAAGGTGGAATTGGCTGATGATGTTGACTGACATTTGTTTCTAGATCCATTTTGAGGATGTTAAATACATGCAGCTGCAGGTAGAGCGGTTCACAATCCGCAATGGCCAAGTGCCCTGCCAGTTTGAATTTATCAGCAAACCAGATGAGTACAACTACTGCAAGGAGTGGCTGACTGCTAATCCCAGTAAGGGCTTCTTGCTCTCAGGTGAGCTCCTCGTTTGTCTCATGTTAATGAGCTGATATTGTCCCCTTCTGGCTTAGTTCCCTCTACTCTTCTGTGCCTGTTTGCAGGCTGTTGGTTCAATACTGGTTGTCACTGAGTCTGGGTTTTTTATCATCTTCTGGCAGATGCTGAGATCACAGTTGAGCTGGAGGTGTTTGTTAATAAATCAACAGCTACTAATTTGAACTCTGGAGAGGAAAAACTTGAAGATATCTTAGTCTTGCATCTTGTCAGAGGGAAGGATTATTTTCTATCCGTAACAGGCAACTATTTGCCAAGTTGCTTTGGGTCTCCCATCCATACACTGTGTTACATGAGGGAGCCAATCCAGGACATGTCAGCAGAATCCATTCGGAGACTTGTGAGTTAAAGACAAGATTCCCTTCCAAACACACAAGAGCATTAAAACTAGATGCTAAGGCCTGTCTGTTTTTATTAAGAAGTCTCAATTCTCAGGTATAAGCTTTTTGAGGTATTTTTGCTGAGTTGAGTAAGAACTTGGCTAGCTGCCTTTTGTTTGTCTCCCTCCTGCCCACGCTGCCCTCCCTCAGACCCTGATGCCAGTAGACATGAGTGATGATCCTGTCCAAGTGATGAGTGATGATCCTGCCCAAGCTGAAAAGCCCATGGCCATCCCAAAAGAGCTGTGGATGATGGTGGATCACTTGAGTCGCAACGCTTCCCAGCAGGTTGGCACTGGAAACACAAAATGAGATGTTTGCATTGGGTTAAGTTTTGAAGAAGATATTGGTAATAGCAATCACTGTGAGCTGGGTGTGTTTGGCCAAAGGCCATGGGAGATAAGTGGTCCTGATGCCCCAGGGTGTATGTTTGGTGCTGGTGACCCTGTCTGTGTGTCCAGGCATCAGCAGTGTCCTCCTGCACTGCTCTCACTGTAGTGCCACAGCCTTGCTAGAGCTGTTCATGCTGAGACTTGGGTGATAACCAGTTGGGAGAGACTTTACAGGCAGATTATAAGGACATTGTTCTATTTACCCAAAATTCTTCTGTTTTCCTTGGACTGATAAAAGGTTGTCTTTGCAGGAGGACCTGTTTCAGCAGCCAGGCCTCAGGTCTGAATTTGAGCAAATCCGAGACTGTTTGGACAAGGGAATGTATGATACTTTGTGTATCCTTTTAGACTGATGTCCAGGAAGGCTCACTACGCAGAGAGAGGTTTTTAAGTTGCTCTCTCTCCTCCCAGGGTAACTGAGCTCTGCATTTCCTCGTGGCTTTATGTCAGTGAATTACTCCAGTGCCCAACTGCTAACAGCAACAGCCTGTGTGGAGGCTGTAGGCAGAGTTCTGGATACCTAAGCAAAAGTTCATCCATATTTCAGCCTCGGTGGTGCTGTGCTCTTCCTTAACCGTGTTTGGATCAGTGGGCAGCAACCACTCAGTGGCAGAGGCCCTGCTGCTGTTCCTGGAGAGCCTGCCCGAGCCCGTCATCTGCTGCAGGTTCTACAGCTCCTGTCTGGAGAGTGCCAGCAGCTATGTACAGAGCTGCCAGGTACTGATCCTTCCCTGAGGCACCGGCTCCTGTTCCAGAGGGAGGGGAGGCAAACTGACCTCTGGTGCACCTGTCATTGGGTTGTGCTCTCAGTAATTTAATCCTCTGTTAATAGAAATGATCTGGAACTGGTGCTTCTGGGTTATAAAGAGCTGTTGGCACTGGCAGATGGGGATTTTGGGGGCAGGTGAAGCTGGAAGGTGTTTCTGTGTCTGCAAAGTAAATGTTGGATTTTTTCCCTCCTCAGATTATCTCTCAGCTACCAGTGTGCCATAAAAATGTGTTTCAATATTTGATGGCATTTCTACGAGAACTACTGAAGAATTCAGGGAAAAACCATTTGGATGTGAATATTCTTGGTAAGGCAGCAAAGTAACCCTCTGTTCAGAGGGGCTGCACAGTTAGGGCAACAAAACACTTTATACCTGAGTGCAGCTGGGGCTTGTGCTTTGAACCTTTTATTATAAGTGAATAGTCCATAGAAAAGCAGGAATCTGGGAAAGAAACCCAGAGCTGTGGGGATCATCTGCCTCATTCTGAAACCAGGCACTGTTCCCTGGGGTTGGAATGTCTCTCGGTGTCCTGCTCTCACAGTGTGGATTTTCCCTGGGGCTGAAATGTCCCTCAGTGTCCTGCTCTCACAGTGTCTGTGTGGATTTTCCCTGGGGTTGGAATATCCCTCGGTGTCCTGCTCTCACAGTGTCTATGTGGATTTTCCCTGGGGTTGGTGGAATGTCCCTCAGTGTCCTGCTCTCACAGTCTCTGTGGATTTTCCCTGGGGTTGGTGGAATGTCCCTCAGTGTCCTGCTCTCACAGTATTTGTGTGGATTTTCCCTGGGGTTGGAATGTCCCTCAGTGTCCTGCTCTCACCGTGTCTATGTGGATTTTCCCTGGGGCTGAAATGTCCCTCAGTGTCCTGCTCTCACTGTGTGTGGATTTTCCTTGGGGTTTGTGGAATGTCTCTCA
>PYHW01010420.1:104899-123070 GCA_013186435.1 Turdus rufiventris | reverse complement strand
CTGTCCTGCTCTCACAGTCTCTGTGGATTTCCCTGCAGCCAGTGTGTTCGGTGGTTTGTTACTGCGGCCTCCTCCTGGCCATCCCACGCCCGACATCGCTGAGAAGAGGAAAGCTCAGCAATTCATCCACCAGTTCCTCGTGAGAGAAGATGATTTACCATGAATATCAGATGCACTTCATCTTTTAGACATTGAATTACTGTAAAAATATTTTTGTACATTATACTGTCGCGCTTTTTTGATATCACAATATTTTATACAATCTGTTGCTTTTGAAGGCAGAGATCAGGCACATTCACACCTGATTATACTGTAAAGTACACAAAGTTTCCCAAGAAGCTGTATGTAGACAAAAAATACGATAGCTGATATTTACACTGTATTTTATTTAACTTGTTAAAACGACGAGAGTTTTTAAATCCCTGCTATTTAAATAAAAAGATCTGGAGCCTTTTCGCGGCCTGAGCCCGGTGTCGCCGCCAGCCGTGAGGCGGCCGCGCGGGGGCGCTGTGCTCCGCCCTCCCCCTTCCCGTCAGCCCCCGCGCCGGGCGCGGCGCTCCCGGCGTGCCGCGCGCGGCCGGAAGCGGAAGTGGGGTCGCGGCGATCATGGTGCCGCTGGGGCGGGGAAGGAGCCGCCGCCGGCACCCGGTGAGCGGGCGGGGGTGAGTGGGACAGGGGAGGGGAGGAAGGACGGGCCGAGCAGAGCCGAGTCTAGCCTAGCTGAAGCAGTGCGGCTCGCTCAGCCACCCGTAGTGGCTCTTCGCGGGGCCCGGCCGGGTGGGGATAGTGTCGCGCTCGGGGCGGGACCGCGGGGCTCGGCCCGGCCCGGCCTCGCCTCGCCGCCACCGACCGCTCTGGGGCTGTGCCTGCGAGCGGAATGGGGCCCGGGCCGGGCCGGCCGTGCCGCCTGACCCCCACGCGCCCCGTACGTGTGTTGCAGATGAGCCGTTCCGGCCGGAGCTCCCGGTAGCGCGGTGAGAAGCGCGGAGCCATGGGCGAGAACAGTCCCGAGGGCAACGCCATCTACTATGAAGGGGAGGAAGACGACTTAACCCAAGATGAAAATATGAGGTTTTCTGACAAAAACGGGTTGGTGTCCTCCTCGTCCGGGACGGTGTATGACAGGACAACTGTGCTCATAGAGCAGGACCACAGTGTGCTGGAAGATGAGGAGGATGAAGGACAGTGTGGTGATCACTTGCCTTTTCTACCCGAGGGCCATGAAGAAGGATTTAATTTAATAGCAGATCATGAAGGGATGTCACAGGGTTATGTGCAACACATTATTTCTCCAGATCAGATTCATCTAACAATAAATCCTGGTTCAACTCCCATGCCAAGAAACATCGAAGGAGCAACACTCACTTTGCAGTCTGAGTGCCCAAAAACCAAGCGTAAGGAAGTGAGTAGCTAAATGTGATTCTGGGTTTTGTGCAGCTTAAAGGCTTTGAGAACAGGCTTTGCCAAGGCTGTTTTTCAGGAGAGGAGCTATAGTTCTGCTTGTTTTTGAGGGGTTTTGTGTAATGGAGCGAATTGCCGTCTACTAAATCTGCTCTCGTTGTCATCCCCAGCCTCCCTTAAAGCCGACCTGCCAGGGCCATCCCTCCTCCCTCTGACACCACCTGCTGCCCTAGGAACCTGCCAGAAGGCACTTTGTGACACTGGATGGCAGGAGGGTGTGGCAGTGACACACGTTTGTGCGTAGTTTTAGTGATCTTCATGTTTTCTTCTGGTCGGGTTGTGGTTTTGTGAGTTCAGAGGTAGCTGAAACAACCTGAGCTGTTCCTCTGGGATTGGCCACATTCTCAAGAGAAGCACATTCAGGTAACGGTTATGGGTCAGGCCGTTGCTGGGAGCTGGAGTACCAAACGTGAGATGCCAAATTTTAAATTCCTTCTAGTTTGATTTGTCACAGGGAGACTGTGAGAAGGAGAGGGAAGCTTTAAGCTGCCATCTGATGTATTTTGAAAGCTCAGGCCAGACTGCATGGTTCAAATGGACTTTACTCTTCATTCTGTTTCCCTGATGAATTTGTCTGGATGCACAGTGGGGAGGGTTTATCCTGGGACTCTTTTTGGGTACAAGAGCAAAGGGAAGTTGACTGTGACACCAGCTCAGGGACAGCTGGGTGCTCCTTTTTTGGCCTGAGTTATGTGAGGGGTGATGAGTCCAGGTGGCAGTGGCAGCCCTGGCTGTGACATTGAGTCCTGTCCATCAGCACAGAGCTGTCACCATCGTGTTTGAGTGCTGGGGAAATGGGCCTGGGGGGTGTCAGCTCTGCAGCTGGGCAACTTCTGGACTGAGATGTGTTCAGCAAACCTGTTTGAGTCTCTTTCTGACGGTGACTCATGTTAGCAGCTTCTACAGCCTCGAGCTGCTCAAGAATTTCACTCTCTTTCCTCTTTGTGGGGCCCTGAGCCACTGCCAGAGCAGAGGGTGGGAGCCAAACAGGGTTAATGGCTGCATGTGTAATTAAATTAATTTTTTAACCCTTGCTTTTTAGACAAGGCTTGTAAGATGTGGAATTTCCTAGTATATGCATTTATTTTCCATTTCTGGAATTGATTTCCCGGAACAGGGAGCAGTGATACCATTATGTGAAAGCCCTGAGCACGTGTGAAAGGCTTTTTTGCTTGCTGTTTCAAAGGTCTGATAAGTTGTCTGGAGTTGAGGAAAGGAGAGCTCTAAAGCTCCCAAACATCTGGGTCATCTCTGAAAACCAGCAGCTCTGTTCTTTGGTACTTCCAAAAGTTTAAACAGTTTAAACACTTGAGATAATTGTTTTAAAGTCTTAGATTTTTCAGGTCAGCCTTAGACATTTTTGAAGCTGAAAGGGGGGTTTTGCACTTTAGTTACCTTTGGCTTTTAAAAATTCTGTTATACCTCACTCATTGTAGTTGTGTTTGTAGTAGTTGTGTCGGTAAGAGCAAACATGGTTACAGTTTCATATTTCAAATTTAGTTATTTTTTGTTCAGTGATGAGATAGAAAATGTGGCCATTCAGGGGGAATATGGTAAGCTCAGGAAGAGTTAAAGGCAAACAGAGCACTTACTGTAGACTTTGAACCAGGGTGTGAGTCTCTGCTTCCTCCAGCCCTGCTGGCTATTGCACAACCAGTTCCCATTTCTGAGGTAAATGCTGGATCACAGCTCTTCCAGTGTCCCCTGGCAGAGGCAGCAGCTCATTCTCCCTGGCCAAAATCCATGGCCTTTAGCTCCAAAGTTCCTGGGCCCTGTCCTGCCTGCCCAGGGCTCAGCCTCTGTTGCCTTGTTTGTTTTCTGTTGTGCTTGGGTGCTGTGGCAGCCTGGAGCTCTTGCTGCTGTCTCTTTGAGGCTTTCAGATAAATTTCTGATGGTTTTGTGTAAGCAGTGTAACGCTAAAGCAGCGCGTTGATGTGCTAATGTGAAAAGAGAATTAAGTGCTGGGGTGCCTCACAGAAAGGTTTGTTCTGCTCAGAATGTGGTGGTGATAGTGCTGCAGCCTGTGGAATTGTGAAGTAAAGATTTGGCCTTTGAGGGAGGGGAGTGGCCATTGTCAGAGTTCAGGCCATTAAACTGACTTTGCTACTGCCACCTTCCCTTACACATGGGCAGTGACAGCTGGGAACCAAACAGCTGAATCTGTAATTAATACTGCCCTTTTTCTTCTAGACTTAAATGTAAACACCTAGAAAGCTTAACCATCCCTTGATTTTCAGCTAGTTCCTGCCCGTGTCAGATCCCTTGTGTGCCATGGGAGGGATCATGGGGGATGTTCTGTAAAGTGTTCATTTCCAGCTGCCTTAAAGCTGTAATAGGGAACATTGATTTCAGCACTGATGCACAAATTGTGCTGGATCTGGTGGTCCTGAGGAGGGTGATGTACCCTCCTTACGTAATAAAATGTCTTTTCTGACGTTGGTGTGTTACTGCTCCTTTGTTGTGGCTGCCTCAGCACAACCAGACTTCTAATTGCATTTAACGTGCTGCAGTTCTTGGGCATTTATTGAACTGTAAATTAAGGGCAAATTGCCTAGAGTGAAATTACTGTTTCCTTCTCTGAGAATGCTGTGTGACTGGTTGAAAATGTGAAGGGATGAATTCCTTGCCTCCCCTGGTAGCTCAGCCATGCCCAGGAAAGCCAGGCTCAAGCACACCAAACAGACTGGGGAACCCAAAATGTTTCCCCTTCCTTCTGCTTCCCCAATGTCCTATAGTGAGCATGACATCACTGGGTCTGTGATATCCCTGGGTCACTCAGGGTCAGCTGTGCTGGATGTCCCCTCCCCACTCCCTGTGTGCCCCAGCCCCCTAAAAATCCATCTATATCATCAGCCCTGTGCTGAGCACAAGTGCAGAACATGCTGTATACAAGTGAAGAAAATGATCTCTATCACAGCCAAAGGCAGCACATGATGGTATTTCTGTGCTCTGTGTAAAAGTCTCTTGTATGTCTCCAAATGTTTAATGTTCTCCAAGTGTGAAGTTTTGTTGAGGCAAGGTGAAGGTGAATGCCAGCCTGTTGTGGGAGCAGCAAGAGACCATGGATTGAGATACACAAAAGATCACTCAGCTTTATAGAATTTTCTTAAAGGGGTCCTGCTGGCGATTTTGTCCCCTACAAAACAGGTTGGAAGTAACCAAGAAGCGTTTTCTCTTTGGCTCTGAAGGACTGTCTAGAACCTGGTTTATAGCTGGTGTGACTTGCCAATTTGTCTGTTGGGCTTCTTTAGGTGTTGAGGTTTCTGAACTTTAACAGTCAAATGAAAGCCATCAGTCTGGTAATTAATGGTGGAGGATGAGGATTCAGGCAGATCAGGGGTGCATTCTTTCTGCTTCACAAGAAAGGATGAGATTTCATTAGGTGTTACCACTCGCACACTGGAAACTTCTAAACAATCCCTTGTGCCTGTTGCAGAAGTGGGGAAGGTACCATGTGAAAATGTCCTAGGGATCTCAGCGGCTTACTGAGAAATCTGAGACACTTTTGGGTGTCCTTGTGACCTGATGTGATCCATTACAGTTGAGGCACTGACTGTTCCAGTAACCACAGAAGGAAAGAGCCAGGCTCAGTGAAGGCTGTTTTGGGATAAAGTAAAATAATGAATGGACTGGTGGTTAGACCATGGGAAATGGTAAAAATTCTTTTGCTCAGGGTATTGAAGGTAATTCAGCACACAGGGCAGTGGGTTTGAGCGCTGTGACAGTGCATTTTCCTTTGTCTCCTTGTTCCACAAATAAGTATCTCTGCAGGAAGCACTGGACTAAAATGCAGGTGCTGCATGTGGTTTGCCAGTGGACAGGTTTGATGGCTCCTCAATATTCTTTCCAACTGTTTTATCAGATTTTTAGCTAGAAAAATTTTGGATTACGTTTTTCCTTTTCCCCCTTCTGTTAAATTCCTGTTCTGCAAGACCAGCTGCTTTCCCATGTGCCACTCCTTCCTCACAGAGCACAGCACAAATGTTGTTGTCAGAGAATTAAACGGCCATAAATTTTTGGGGAGGGCTTTGAGGTCAAAATCTGCTGCATTGTCTTTGATGTCTGACTGCATCAAAGGACTACCTCCATATCTGGATTCCAGAAATTATGAAAAATTCTTAAGCATACAGCATTTTGTCCTTCAGGTGAAGCGCTACCAGTGCACCTTTGAGGGCTGTCCCCGCACCTACAGCACCGCTGGCAACCTGCGCACACACCAGAAGACGCACCGGGGCGAGTACACCTTCGTCTGCAACCAGGAGGGCTGTGGCAAGGCCTTCCTCACCTCCTACAGCCTCAAAATCCACGTCCGCGTGCACACCAAGGAGAAACCGTTCGAGTGCGACGTGCAGGGATGTGAGAAGGCGTTCAACACACTGTACAGGTGAGGGGTGTTAAAAACTGTTCAACACTGTACAGGTGAGAGGGTGTTCAACACACTGTACAGGTGAGGGGTGTTAAAAACTGTTCAACACTRTRCAGGTGAGAGRGTGTTCARCACTGTACAGGTGAGGGGGATGYTMARMACTGTACAGGTGAGAGGGATGTTAAAAACTGTACAGGTGAGAGAGTGTTCAACACTGTACAGGTGAGGAAGTGTTCAACACTGTACAGGTGAGGGGTGTTAAAAACTGTTAAACGCTGTACAGGTGAGGAATGTTAAAAACTGTACAGGTGAGAGAGTGTTCAACACTGAACAGGTGAGAGGGTGTTCAACACCATACAGGTGAGGGAGTGTTCAGCACTGTACATTTGAGGAATATTTAACACTGTACAGGTGAGGAAGTGTGCAACACTGTACAGGTGAGGAATATTCAACACTGTCCAGGTGAGAAGGGATCCAGCACTGTACAGATGAGAAGGTATTCAGTATTAGAGGTGGGAAGGCTCTGGCGACTTTTCTTGTAGGTATGGCTGTTGCTGTTCTGCACATTCCTTCTGCTGTGGGTTTATGTTTGAATACATTTGGTTTGCTTCTTCCATGTAAAGATATGAATATAAACCCCTTAAGTGTGGCAATGCTGTGCAAAGGGTAGGATGACAGAACTGTGGTGACTTCTTTATATTCCAATAGCATTGAAGGTGGTGCATGAACACAAAGGTCTCTCAGACTTCTTGGAGGACTTTGGAACTGATAGTGGTCACTTCCATGAGCTCATTACCTTCTGCTCAGGATATGTTAAACCTTTGATCCTGTCCTGCTCATTTGAAAGAATGGCTTGCTTGCCTCAGTCTAGGGCTGTCTTATCATACCAGTTCTAAGAGGGGTTTTTTGGACATGTTTTTAGGTTGAAAGCACATCAAAGGCTTCACACAGGGAAAACATTTAACTGTGAATCAGAAGGCTGCAGCAAATACTTCACAACGCACAGTGACCTGAGGAAGCACATTCGAACACACACAGGAGAAAAGCCATTTCGGTGAGTGCTGGGTGGCAGTGCTGCCTTCTGTGGCTCAGCTAATGAGGCACCTGTGTCAAAAAGCAGCTGTCACTGCTCTGAATGGAATGGTGTTCTGAGAAACAAGTACTGGAGTATGTTTGCTCTTGAGCTCCTGCAGCTGCCTTTAACAGTGGGTGCAGTGATTGTCCTAACAGACAAGAATCATTAAGGTAGTTTTTAAAACATAAACCTATGCTATGATGAGCATCTTTTAAAACACATTGCTGCTCTCTGCTGGGATGCAGTGTGTATTCCATGAAGGAGACTCTCCAAATACTGTCTTTGTGCTTGGATTTTAAAGTCTGCTCAGAGCCCTGCTATGATGTGTGTAGCATGCACAGCAGCCGCTGGGAGATACCTGGTTGTTAACAGAGCTTAGCTTTGGGCCTGCTTTTTAGAGTCCTGGGACTGTTGGGAAGCATGATTTAAGGTTGTAGCTGATGCATTGAAGGGGGCTGATGCTGACTCTTGTGTGATGCCTCATTCAGGTGTGAGCATGATGGCTGTGGGAAGGCTTTTGCTGCAAGCCACCACCTCAAAACACATGTTAGAACACATACTGGTAAGTTCTGTGTGATTTTCAAAGCATTTTCTTTAACTGAGCTTACTGAGTTTATCCTAACATTCAGAATCCTAAAATGAATTTATAGTTACATATAATATGGGAGTGACACCAAGTTGAGAGGCTCAGATGACACGTGTGAGGGAGGGGATGGCATCCAGAGAGATCTTTGCAAGCTGGAGGAGTGTGCCCATGTGAAACCTCATGAGTTTAAAAATGCCAAGTGCAAACTCCTGCACCGTGTCAGGCCAATCCAGATTTTCCATTTATGCAGTTATATTTATGCTTGAATTCAATGAACATGTTTTCACAAATGTGTCAGTAATGGTGCATAACAATTAAATATTGTGTTGTGTGCCAGTTCCCGTGGTGAAATGGAAGCACTCACCTGCAGGACTGCCAGGAATACTGATTGTGTGAAGGGGCATTAAACATTTTGTTTGGATGAAATGCTGCTCTCCCAGGTGCTTTCAAAGTGTGTGTCTGAATAGGATGTTTTAAACTCTGTTACGTCTTCTGTGCTGCCTCTAGGGGAGAAACCCTTCTTCTGTCCCAGCGATGGTTGTGAGAAGACTTTCAGTACCCAGTACAGTCTCAAGAGTCACATGAAAGGTCATGAGAAGGGACATACCTATAATGCACTTCCCAATAACAATGTGTCTGAGGTTGGTAGCACTTCTTCGTCTGTGTTAGGTGGATATAAACTTACCTTGGGGGAAGAAATCATTTGGTCTGCAGCTTGTTCTTAAAGTGTAACATTTAAGACTGGGATTTTCAAAGGAAGTTGGAAGTGCTCACTTTGCCCTGTGTGCATGTGTGTATTTCAGTTGGAATCAGTACTGTGGGGTAAAATAGATACTATCTAAAAATACTACCTGGGATGGTTTAATTTTTTTATTTTCTAAAAGTTGATTTGTTCCTATGCTAATTTAAAATTCTGGGTTATATGACTTTTTGGAAGTACTTTGACAGAGATGTTAAGAATCCTTGATATGTGCTAAATATCCTTTGCTTAAAAATCTTACTCCTTTTAGATTTTAGAACTGAGACCTGGGTCCCATATAAGCAGAGTATAGACTCTCAAAAGTAATTTAAATAATTTCTGACATTAATGTATAATTCAAATTGTTTTTCTTTTTCACAGGATACAAGTCACTCACTTTGTCTGAGTGATTTAAGCCTCATATCAACAGATTCAGAATTGCGGGAGAACTCTAATCCAGTGAGTTATTGTCCTGGGATTGCCTCATCCTCATTTGAGTTTTGATTTTGTCCTCCAAAATGTGCAGTGCTTAGTTCAATCTGCTGTAGAAAGCTCTACATCTGATTTTCCCATAACAGTGTTATTGCTTCTTGATAAGTGTTGACTGAGCTTCGATTTTACACGGAAAATGAGATGCTGAGGAGGCTGTGTTGTTCTTTGTGCTGTGGAGTGGGAGCAGGCTGCAGCTTTTGTGTGTATTCTGCTCCTTGAGCAGTGTGGCTGACTAGAATTGCATAGTCCAGGTTACAATCTAAATTGAGCTATTTTTTCCTGCTCCAGAAAAGATTCTACAAGCAGCCAATTAATGTCTGTTCTGATGGAGTACTGCAAGAAAGAAATAAGGGTTAAACAAAGTGTGGATGCAGAAAAATAAATTCTACTTTTGAAGAAGTTACTTAAATTTATAGGGGTTTGCTCATTATATTGGTAAATTTGATTACAGGTAGTAAAAGCTAGGTGTAAATTTACAGCATGTAAGATTTATATATGTTGCCATTCCTGAGGGTGACTGGTTCATTGAAGGATTGTTTCTGATGTGCCCATGCTGCTGGACAGGAGTTTGTGGAGACCTGAGATACAGCACTGTCTGATTTCTTCCTCTTTGTTTTCTGTTTGTCAGACACATGGACAGGACCTCAGCACAATCTCACCAGCAAGCATCTTTGAGTCTATGTTTCAGAGCCCAGACCACACTGCAAATCAGGATGACTCTCAGCAGACAGGTACCAGTTGTATCTGCAGTGCTATTAAAGAGAACTGTTTGGCAACTCTGCATGCATGTACTGAATTCAGCATTTCAGGCTGAAACTTAATGCCCAGTGTAACTCTAAGAAGCAAAAAGTACTTTAACTTCAGTGCTGGAATTCATTGGTGTTGGGATGCATGGTGTTCCCATGGTGTGACCCCGTACTCTGTCCTGCAGGACTGACCCTGCAGCTCCACCTCATCCTGTTCTCAAGGTTCCCTCCTGAAGTTGCTGCACACCCTGGCTCATAAAAGGCTTATTAGAGAGAGCTGATGATCCTGATCAGGCTCATTGTAGAGTCCAGTGTTACCAACTTCCTGAATTTGCAGCTACTTCTAGATTTCACTGTCTAGGGTTGCTTTTGAGCACTAGTCTGAAGTTAGGAACGTGGTAATGCTTTACTTGGCAAAAATCTATCAGCTAACTGTTAAGCTCATTGGAAAAACAATTTATTCAGACCTAATGAGAACAGATGTAATTCTATTTTGTGTGTTTCTCTTTCAGCGGCTCCCTTGATCGAAGGGTTTAACGGCGACGCGGACTCGGTGGCTGCTGTCCCACCCCCAGCAGGAGACGCAGCCTCGTTGTCTCTGCCCCTGGTCCTGCAGCTCGGCCTCCCTGAGCCCGCCCAGGCAGCGCTGCAAGGCTCAGCAGCGCCCGCTGCTCCCTCCTCCATAGCGCCCAGCTCTCAGCCAGCTGCGTTTGGGAATCCTGCAACCGCTTTACAATCCCCAGAAGTGCCTGTTCCTCACAGCACACCGTTTGCAGCCGGTCACCAAGACTTCCTGCAGCACACCCAGCCTCCGCCACAGCCCTTTGTACAGGGACTGTCAGTGGTTGCTGGGGCTCCTGCCTCGACAGCCCCGAGTGCTGCTGAGCCCCTGCCAGCTGTAGTTCAGACTGTGCCTGTTGCTGCAAACCCCGTTTTGACCAGTAACCCCACTATAACCATTACTCCTTCTCCGAACACCGCCATTCTGCAGTCCAGCATTGTCATGGGAGAGCAGAACTTACAATGGATCTTAAATGGTGCCACTGGTTCCCCACAAAGCCAAGAACAAATGGTCAGTACATCCAGCAGGGCTTTGGAACAGCTTGAACCATTCCTGCTTTTGAAGAGGGAGGGGGTCAAACCTGTAAGACAGACCCTAGGATGCAGTGTGATATAATGCTTGTCATGTTAATGTGTATGCACATCAGCAGTGCAGCCCCTTCAACAGACAGGGAAATAAGTAGAGCACAGAGAAACCCAGGGTGCAGAAAGATCTTGCTTTCTTCTTTTCCCCTCCTGCCAGCAGACAGTGTGTTTATCCAGGACAGGGCCCTGATATACATGGGCTTAATGTATTACTTTTAATGCATAGGTTGTTTTTAGGTATTTTTGTAATCTCTGCCTAATTTTGAATGATAATGAAAAGAGTTTTTTCTGAGCAGAGAATGTGTTTTTCCAGTAAATCTGGATAGCTGAAACAGGAGTTTTCTCTTTGACAACATTGGGCTCTCAGCTGTAGGTGGATGTGAGTGAAGGGCTGCAGGTACAGGCAGTGGGAGCACACACAGCAATGTTAAAGAATTCAGTCATTGAATTGTCAAACCCACAAGCTGAATTTGCCAGCAGATAATGCAGGGGATGTTATGCCCAATTTAGGACAACTGAAACAATACCTAGAGCCCCCTTTTCCTGTGTCTCTTTGGAATATATATATATAGAGAGAGCTGTTTAGAATTTGAACAACAGAAATTCGATTCAAGTCAATTCACACTTTTTTCTTGTTTGTTTTTTTTTTTTCTTGAAAGCCACAAGTTCCAAAAGTAGTAGAGAAGGTGTTTTTTACCACTGCATTACCAGTAGCTGGTAACACAGGTAAGCATGACACTGAACTCATTTAACAAAGCTGATTTCTCCCTCCCTGCTGTGAAATGATGTATTTCCATTGTGTTTTGTCTTTGTTTCACCTTCAGGAAACCCCGTTCAGCAGATTGGTCTCAGCGTTCCTGTTATTATTATAAAGCAGGAGGAGGCCTGCCAGTGCCAGTGTGCCTGCCGAGACTCTGCCAAGGACAAAGCCACCTCCACTGTTAAGAAGGAATGTTCCTCACCCGATTCAAAAGCTTTGGAGCAGCCAGCTTCCCAGCTGCAGCCTCAGACCTTTCCTTCCTCCTCTGCTCCTCCTTCTTGTGGGCAGAGGAGTCAGATAGTTAACCCTTCAGACTCCCAGACTGAAACATTAAGTGCCATGGATGTATCGGACTTCCTGTCCCTCCAAAGCCCTGAAACCCCGTCTAATATAATTCCAATTGAAGCACTACTGCAGGGTGAGGAAGAAATTGGTTTGAATAGCAGCTTCTCTAAGTGAAGATGTTCCAGATTTTTCCTTTGCACCTGGAGGGTAAAACCCTTCTCCTTAGAAGCAGAAACTGAAGGATTGATTTTTATTCCTTCCTCTTTGGAAGTTTTGTGGCTTATTTCTGCTTCACGGATGTCATCTTAGTCACGTCCCAGGTACATCCACCTTTGAGATTCTATCTAAAAAAAGAAAAGGTAAAAAAAAAAAAGCTAAGTTATATATGAACTGTTTTGGCTGCACTGTCTGTCACTTTTGCTTGTCATATGTGAACACAGAAGTTAAGGTTACTCGTGTGCAAAAAGATTTTTAAAAGGAAAAGGGGGGTTACTTTGTCTCCAATTGCACATCACTTACTTTTGGGATTAAGGTACTGGCAGCAAGTGGGTCTTTGTTACAACTTCTTGGGTCTCTAATTTTCTTCTGTCTCTCATGTCTCTACTAACCATGCACTAAAGGGGAGCCCAGGAAAGGAGGCTGCAGGGGGAGGAAATGGCATAGCTGGGGGAGGATTGATCTGCAGTGTGATTTGAATGCAATTGTCACATACCTGATGAGGAGCTGGTGCCTGGTTTTGCTGTGTACTAATGCTCCTGCTAAAGCCTCCAGGAGCTTTGGGGGAGTTCATCTAATTCCACTAGGACTCAAGTGTGTTGCAGACACTGTGTCACAACATAGAAGCACAGTTGGAGCTGCTGCTGGCTCTGGCTCCAGAGTCTGTTTTCTTGGCCTCTCCAAATGGTACAGTGGGTCCCAGGTGTGGTCAGGTTGGTGCCTGCTGCTCTTTTGATTTCTTAGGCTCTGTTCAGCAACAAGTCATCATCCTAACCCTGGGACTGTTGAATCAGGAGCACGGTGCCTTTGCTGGTTACTTTCATCTTTTGTGAAGAACAACCCTTAAAAATTTTTTGAGAAAGATTCAACATCAATTCAGTGAGTTTGTCCTTCAGTTGTCCATACATGCTTCTTTTTTTTCCAGTGAGCTATATAATTTCTGCCTGACTCTGCCTCCAGCCTACTGCAATGCCAGCTTTTTGTGCACGGGGCTATTTCTTGACTAAAAGATGTTACACAACAGAGTAGTTTTTCATATCAAACTGAGAGTCTATATTCTAACCTACTCAGGGTAAATCAAATCCAAACCCCCCCTTCCACCAAAAAGCCTGTAATGTTGCAATAAATGCAGTCTCATTCTAAATTGTTTATTTATGCTGCATTATTTTAAAAGATGTAATTTTATAGTTTTTATCCATCTTTCTGGCTTTTGCTGTCAGTCTTGTTGTGTTAAAGGAAAGAATATTAAATAGTTTTTATTCAGTTTACAGTGTTGTCATTAGTGAGATACAAAGATAATGACTGTAAGCCAATTAGTGGGGAGTGTCCCTGCACTCAATTTAGGAATGCAAACTGTAGTGGATAGAGATCTTTCACTCTTTGTGTTTGATCAGAGTTGCTCTCTGTACCTCCAGGGAGGGGAGAACCCTATGAGTGCTGCCTGGTGATCACAGGAGATCACCTCCTGAACTGAAGAGGTGTTTGTTCCTCCTGTGACATGCTCAGTGTAGCCTGGCCAACACAGACTGGCTTCAGCGACCTCTCGTGCTGTTCCCCTGAGAATGCACTGCCCAGGCATGGGTGGAAAGGGACTAAAGGGGATTGGCCTTTCCCTCCAGGACAACTTGCTTCTGATGAAGGCCAGAAAGGAAAGGACTGTGAGGGCAGACAGGTGTGCCAGGAGCACTCTGTGTGTCTGTGCCAGGGCAGGCAGCTCGGTGTTGGCAGTTGCAGGGATGACCATCACACACTCTGGTGTTGTTTCCTCTGGGTGTGTGGCAGGGCTGTTGCAGTGGGGCTGTGAGTCCTGCAGCAGCAAGGTTTGGCATCCCCAAAACAGGTTAACAAAGCATTCCTTGTTTTGTTCCTGTAATGGCAATCCTTGGAGGGCAGCAAGGCGATGGCCCCTTTGCTTTTCTCCCACAGCTTCATTTTGTGCTGCACTTGGGTTGCATGGCAGCAAGAACTGCTTTGAACACAAAAAACATAGTCCCAAGGCTGCATGGTTGGGACTGTCCTCACAGAGGAGTCTCCTGCCAGCTGCTCTGCACAGAGCTGCCCTTGGGAGGGGAGTGAGCACTGCCTGGAGCTGCCTGGGGTCCCTCTGGTGCCTCTCACTGGGCATTGTCTTTGGCAAAGTGCAGCTGTGGTGTTTGAGGGTGAATGGGTGTGGATGTGTGCCTGTGGGACACAGCTGATGCAGGAGTGTGAAAATTCCCCAGGAGTTGTGGGGGTTACCTGTGATGGGGGACAAGAGTCCCAGATGTGGCCTGCACTGTGACAGCTGGGCAATTTAGCAACCACTTCTGAGCCTTCACAGCCTTCAGGGAGGCTTTGTTACTTTTGCTACTTATGACTTAGTCAACCTAAAACATGCTTCTGGTTGGACTAGAGAGCATCTTCAGAAACTCTTTTGTGACTGAAATGAGTAGAAGAAACTACCAAAGTCTCTGTTACTGGGAAGCTCAATGTGGAGCTGCAGTGATGAGCAGCAGTGCCCAGGGTCAATCTCTGCTGTTTCCCTTCACAGCTACTGGGATTTTTTGTTGTGTTCCAGGAAAAGCACCATGTCCTGCTGATTGTTCGGTGCATTGGGTTTGCCACTGCCCTCTTACACGTGCATCAGGCAGGCTGCTATTCAGGTGGAACTGGTTAGAGCTTGTACTGAGGCAGGAGCATGTGATTCTGTGAGCACACAGGCTGTGCATCCACTGTGTTTTACAGGTGTGTGCTTTTGTCATTTATCGTCCATCTGCTTTCCAGAGTGTTTGTGCTGCGTGTCTGAGGTTTTTCACATTTGCATCATCCCCAGTACTGTGATCACACTGCTCCAGGGCAGTCTGTGCCATGCTGGGATGGGAGGAGATCCAAGGGCAGCTGCAGCAAAGCCCTGAGATTCTGCAAGGCCAGAGATTTTCCTCTTCTCTCCTTGCTGCCCCAGCATTTAGTATATTCACTACTACATAGTTAATAAAAGGGAGAGTTTCTGCCCTTACAGATGTGGTGAGACATTGGATTCCCAGAAAAGGGTTCATGTGCTGGAGCCTCTGGGAGCAGCATGTCTGCCTCTACAAAGTCTGCATGAACCCCTTTAATTATCAGTCAGGGAGCAAAACAGTGATGCTCTGGGTCACCTGTTTGTGCTACTGGGGGTTTGCTTGGTCATGCACAGTTTCTAGATGGGTATAGAAGCTTAAATATGTAGAGGGGGTCAACTTACTGACTTTGGTAGCTTTGGTTACCAAGCGAGCAGACTTGGCATGCAGCTGAAGGTTGGAGAAATTGCTTTTCGTGCTTGTAAGTGGGGCGAAAAATCAGCACTGATTGAATGCTGGTACTGAATTACATGGAACAAAGTACAAGTCGGACACTTGTGTAATGCTGAGTGTGCCCAGGAAGGCAAGTTTGCAGAACCTCATACTGGTATCTAAAATGCACTTTAGGTTATTTTATCTTTAACCCAATTGCTGCAATTTCTTTTGTATATACTTTCACAAAGTTTATTTTTGCTCTGAGTAAAAGTTAACAGGGGTGTGCAAAGATGAGCACTTAACTTGGTGCAATACCTGTAGCTAAAAGATCTTTGTCCTGCGTGGTCTGTGTGTGTCTGTCTGACAGAACAGGTGTGGTGGGTGCTGTGCTGCCCTTCCCCCATGCCCCAGACAAATTATGCATCGTTAGCAAACGTCCAATCTATGCAAATAACCCTCTGAGAGCACTGTGCTTCAGCAGCCTTTTCTCTCACGCTTTCTGGGGGCTGCTTGTGACTCCTGTTGGACATGCTGTGTCCCTTGATGTGTGTGTCCTTCTTCCCCTGTCCTCGTTCTGGCACCCACGTGGGAACACAAGTGACAAGCTGCTTTCAAACGGGCATGTTGCACCTTTGAAATTTGTCTCCAAGATGGTTTCTGATGTCCTGTTACTGCCTTATTTCTTGGGGGTGGCATGGCCATAGCCATCCACAGCGGTGTCCTTGATCTGCATCAACGCTGTGAACTGTTTACAGCTCCAAGATAAACTGGGTTCAGAGCTGGAGCTGCAGGGGAGCTGAGCCCAGGGGAACTGTCCTTGAGGTGATTGGAGATGAGCAGCTGGTGCTGGGTTGTTGCTGAGGTGAGGCAGCGAGGGCAGTGGGGCAGAGCAGCTCTGGTGTCACCTTCTCACTTCTGGGAGACACCGGGCAAGGCACAGAACCTGGCACTGCCTCGGGTCCTCCCCACAGAACGAGGACAGGGTGGTGGCTCTGCAAAATGATTCGAGATCTGTGGGTGAAAAGTTCTAGGCAGGAGTTACCTGAGCTAGCTGGGCAGAACTGTTGGAGTCAGTTTAGACTGTAAGGCAAAAAAGAAGAGCATGTCTTTAATAAACCCTATGAATTTCTGACTGCAGAGTTTTTAATTGTATACTATTTTTCCCGTAACATATTTTGGAAGCAATGTCAAGTTTTTATAAATGTTACCTGTAGTCGATTCTCATGGACAGGGCTGAACTTTTTTGTGTCTTGTCTTGATATCTCTCACATGTTCTAGAAGTTGGATTCTGTGTCTGCACTGAGAAATGCAAATTAAACTGGATATTTATGTAGTAGTGTACATAGTCTAAGTGTGTGTTTTTGGAACTAGGTGAAACCCCACACCATGCTGCAGTGGTGTGCAAGCTGGCCAAAATTTGGTTCATTATGCAGTGTACACTTTCTCAAATAAATGCAGTTTCTACTTTTTCTTAAAAAAAAAAAAAAAAAAGATTTTTTTTCACATGACCTTTTCCAGCAGACTCGAGGGTGTGTTTGCAGTGCTGTAGTTGCAGTCGCTGGTGTTCCTGGTTTGTGACTCTCTTGTCCTCCCACTGCTCGGGCTGACTCTGCTCTGTTTTGCCTCACCCAGCCCAAACCCCAGCCTGGCTCCACACCGGGGGCAGCTCCAGCTCTTGGGGCTGGGGGGCTGCACTGCCTGGGGCTTTGGAGACAGCTGAACTAAGCCCCAGTTTCTCAAGAATGTGTGTATGGTTATAAAGGAATTTATTTAACTCTGAAACATGGGAACAAATGTGCTTACATTGAGCAATGTGAAGATGTTAGTTACAGGTACAGTACTTCCAAAGGAAGAGCATCTCCAAAACCCAAAAGAGTAAATATGAATTTGTATTTTTTGAAGAATGTGAAATAATGGTGTTTGCTTAATTGCTCATTTTGTATGAAGTTAATATTGTACTTTGAAATATCTGCAAAGAAGTGGAAATTAACCTTTTTGGAATTGAAAGCAATATTAATACTAATGGAATCCTAATTAAATGCTTATTTAAACATTGTGTTATAATAGTTTTTCCTGAGAGTATTCTGTGGGAGAGGAGTGTGAGCATCCTGCCCTGTCCCCTTAGGAGGAGGAATTCCAACCCTGAAAGGCAGAGTTTGCCTTTCCACCCTCCTCCCTCTCCCAGCCTGGCCGCTCTGGTGTCCTGAGGTGCGGGTGGGAGCTGAAGCCCAGAACTGGGGAATCTCCGGTGGCAGAGCTGGTTCCTGCTCGGGTCCTGGCTCCGGGCAGGGGCCGCACAAAAGCACACAAAGCTTTGTGCCTGGAGCTTTGTGCCTGGAGCTTTGTGCCYGGAGCTTTGTGCCTGGAGCTTTGTGCCTGGAGCTTTGTGCCTGTGCGTCCCCAGGGCAGCCAGCGAAGAACCAACCCTGGGACCGCACGGGCGGCTGTGCCTCACCCTCAGGAGGGGYGCGGGGAGATACAGACCAAGCTCGTCTCGCTTTATTTTATTTATTTATTTAATGCGATAAGGCACGAGCGCGGTGACACCGGGGGAGCTCCAAGGCCAGCGCGGGGGAGCCGGCGCTGCCGCCATCCCCGCTCCCTGTGCTCCTTCCCCCGGCACCGCCCGGCCTTCCTGGAGCCCCAAACGCCCCGGTCCCTTCCGCGGGGCCGATCCTCGCTCCCGGGGCTCCTCAGGGCCCCTCAGGGCTCAGCGCCGCCCGCAGCGCGGCCATCGCCGCCGTCAGCTCCTCGCAGGCGGCGATGCGGGACCGCAGCTGCCGCTGCCGGAGCTCCAGCAGCTCCCGTAGCTCCCGCAGCTCCCGCACCGTGACCAGAACCTGCGGGGAGACGGCGGGGATAGCGGTCACGGTACTCCCGGAGCCCCCAATCCTCTCAGCCCTCCCGTTCCTCCCCACTCCGGACCCTCCGATCCCCTCGGCCCTCCCGTTCCTCCTGACCCCCGATCCCCTCGGCCCTCCCGTTCCTCCCCACTCTGGACCCCCCGCTCCCCTCGTTCCTCCCGTTCCTCCCCACTCCGGACCCCCG
>PYHW01010420.1:66163-93002 GCA_013186435.1 Turdus rufiventris | reverse complement strand
GCTGTGGCCATGGCAGCAGCTCTCAGCCCACCTTGGCCCAACCATGTCCTGTCCATGTGCTGCTGGTGCAGCTCTGCCCAGCTCCTCCCTGTGACCCCTGCACAGCTGGGCTCCAGCTGTGCACCTTGCTGCTTCCCAGCCCAGCAGAACTCCTTGAAGGCGCTGCCATTGCTGTGCTCTGCAGGGAGGCAGAAATGTTGTGTGCTGTGGGTCTGTGCAGCTGTGCCCTGCTGAGACCCCGTGCTTCTCCAGCACGCCTTGATTGAGCACCATTCCTGGCATTGCACAGCCCTTACAGTAACACAGAGGAGAAATTCATTTAGCAAGGCTTAAGGTCAGATTCTGAGAGTTAACAGCTGTGAGGTCAGCAGCACAGAATTACAGGAGGAAACAAAACACAAACCACAGCCCTGGAGTAAGTGCAGGGGACAGGCTGCTGCCTCAGCTCCAGCCATGCTGCTGTAGGGCTCCATGTGGCCCATGTTAGCAAAGTTTGTGGCCAGTGAAAACAGAGGCAATGCTCCTCATGCCTTCCTATCAGATGGGAATGGAAGGGAAATCATCCCAGACCAACTGCCACATCCTCTTCTGGGTATATAAACCTTTCTCCAGGCGTGGGGTGGCTCTGGAGAGCTGCCAGCACTGACCACAGCCATGCTGGCACTGCTGCAATGGCCCAGCTGATGTGAGCTTCAGGACTGGATGGGAATGCACTGACTGCCAGGCACTGGGGCTTGCTGGCTGGGGAACTGGGACTTGACACAAACCCAGAGCTGTCTGGCTGGAAAATTCTGGCTTGTTTGGGAAAGGTCACACTGATGCTTCAACGCTTGAGCTGGCTGGATTATGAACAGCTCCACAAACCCAGCAGTAAATGGAAAGTGGGGTAAGATGTTCCACATGTTCCTCAGCAGGTGATCTGAGAGGGAGAGGGCAGGATCCCTGCGCTGGTGGTGGGGACAGGTCCTGCCAGCTCCCATCCTGCAGGAGGAGGGAGGCACTGCCCCCTCCCTTTGAGGTCAAAATTCCAATTTCTGTCTAATCAGCCCCTTGGCGTGTGTGCTCCAAGAAACTCCTCT
Source organism: Turdus rufiventris (assembly GCA_013186435.1). Lineage (NCBI taxonomy): Eukaryota > Metazoa > Chordata > Aves > Passeriformes > Turdidae > Turdus > Turdus rufiventris. The sequence continues at coordinate 91,923 of PYHW01010420.1, read as the reverse complement.
GCAAAGGGTTTGAACAGGGATGAAAACCCCCTGTTAAGAAGAGAGGCTGCTTGGGTACCTGAATGTGCTCCTGTGGTGAGTATCTCAGAGCTGGGGGTGCCAGCAAGGGTCCCCAGCCATCTGCAAGGGAAGAGCTTCTTCAGAATTACCAACAGTGGCTTCCTGTGTCCTCTTTGGTCCAAGCTGATGTTTGCTGAAGGATATTGGAAGAATTAGTAGAGCTATTTCTCTTTAATCCTGTCCCAATAGACAGAAAAATCTAACAAAAAGGCAGGAGATTTTGTGCTGTTGTTTCAGGCAAGAGAGTAAGCTCTTGCCTAAAACAATTAAGTTCATCTAAATTTGGATGAATTAAAAGTTTAACAGCATGAAAAGGTATTATAGCCCCACAAATTCTTCAGGGAACTTGTCTGGGCTATCCCACTCCTCCTTGAGACCAGTGACACTGCCAGCCAGCCAATCCTTCCCTCTGGGGCTGTTCAGTCCTTGGTTGCTGGATTTGCCCTTTCTAGGAAAGAGGTTTTAGGGGCAGGCAGACGGTGGATTTTGGCAGGGGTGCAGCATTTTGTAGCAGCTGAGGGGTTTGAAGAGCCAGGATACCATTTCTCCCTGTTTGTGGTTTGAATTTTATTTGATGAGTCAAGGGATATAAATAAATGGGCTATGTTTGCAAGGGTGATGCTTCTGCATCTCTGACTGGTGTGAACAGGGGCTGGGGGGGGAACAGTGGGTAGGGATGTTTCTGAGAATCTTCTTCAGTCCCTGCTCTTCTTTCCTGGCAATATCAGCAAGCACTCCAGCACTGCTGCTCTCTAATCTAATCAGGCCCAGGGAAACAGGATTTGCTGCAGTCTGACCACTTAGGTACCCACCAGCAGAGTGAATACCAGACGTGTTGTGAGAATGGCCAAAAGCTATTCCAGCCCCTTTCAATGCAGAGACAAGATCTCTGGAACCTGCACCTCTCCCTGCTTTGGGCTGCTGCTCCAAATTCCACCACTGCAAGACTCTGCAGGTGGGTTCATCAATTCAGAGGATCTGTACATGGGGAACTCAGACCAAGGCATGTGCAGCCCCTTCCTTCTCATCAGCATTTATGGGTATCTTCCAAAGTGTTTCCCTTTATGATTCTTGATTAGTAGATAAAAGGCCATTTTTTCTTTCAGTGGAGTCTCTGATGTTAATGGTCTCCCTCCAATCAGATTAAGGTGTTTTGGCCCATTTTACTCTAATGGAGGATGATTGAGAAATATCTGGTTTGCAGCTGGCTCCTTGCACTCTCACTGTGCTGTGCTGCTGCCACTGAGACACTGCCAGAAAATAAAATAAAAAAATGCTGGAAGAGTTCACCCCCTCCTTTCACAGTGTTCCCTCCTGCCAGCCCCCTCTGTGCTCTGGGCACATCCTGGGACCACCCCAAGAAGCACGTGGAGAGCAGGGGAAGGCTGTGCTGGGGCTGTGCTCACCCCACTGAGCTCCTGGGACAGCTGGTGCTGCAGCAGCTGCTCTCCCCTCTGCAGTGGGAGCTGTGCTCCCCTCCTGCCCTCCCTCTGCCCTCCCTCCTGCCTCTGCCATGTGCCGTGTACAAGGGCACAGCAAAGTGCTGGAGTCTGCTGGATAATCAGAGCTATTAGATGCGCTCGTGTGTGCAAGAGGGTGTGAAATGCAGATGGCTGGAGGACCCTGGGGAGCAGCAGAGAGCGAGTGGGGACGTGCCCATGTCTCTGCTGAGGCCAGGATGGAGCACTGGCAGGGATTGCTGGCCTAGAGGTTCTGGTGTCCCTGAGCCCTACTGAGCCATGGGCATCTCTCACTTGCACAGAGCAACTCCCCAGGCTGTGGTTGGTGCCACTGTATTAACAAAGCACCACTTCTGCATTTTAAGTGTGTACTTCTTGATATTGTCCTGCCTCTAAATGATCCTGGAAATGCATTGTCTCCTTAACTACTTTTTTGTTACTGCACGACGTTTCAGAGCGATGAATGGAGACAGTAACGTGGCACTCCTTGAGGTGACGAAGAGCAATTTATTCAAGGAAATCATGGGTTTAAATAATATACATCGTACAAAACAAGTCAGAGAGGATTCATTGGTTAGAGGAGGAACACCTCTTTAAAAATATGCCCTGTGAAAAACATCATGTCCCCAGCAGGTGTTTATGTATGTTATTGAATTCTCTGAAACCTTTCTCCTGGGAAAGAGTCAGAGCTGAAGCTTCTCTGAAGAAACTTTCTGCTAGGATAGAATCAGAACTGATAGCAGCTTGGGAAAAATCCTGGCTGGATTTCTCACAGGCTTCTGACAGTGCCCACACTTTTTAATTAAAAGTCAGGGATATTAGAAAAGAGAAATCAATTCTTGTCACAATTAAGACTTGGTCTGAACAATTGCGGCATGTTTCAGTGAAGGATCCTCTCTGGGCTTATTGATCTGTATTGTCATAATGTCTAGGTTATTGCCATGGCTCAGACAGTCTTAAATGAATATTTCACCTGAATTATGTATGTTATCTGGCAGGCAGGGGAGGCTGCCTGCTGCCACTCAGAGCCTGCAGGGCTCCCTGGGCCCCCACACCGCTGACCTGGGCTGGGATGAGCCCCTTGTCCCCTACAGTGTCAGTCCTAGAGGCTCCTCTGGGAGTCTGCTGGGTGTGCCAAGGGCCTGGAGACTGCTTGGGCAAGTCAGGCAGAGTTTGTGGGGCTAGGAAATGTCTCAAAGCTTGGAGGCAGCCAAAGGGCAGCCAGCGGCACCAGCTGAGCAGGAACTGGCAACTGGCAGTGCCCAGAAGGGTCCTGCACCTGTGCAGTGCTGCATCTCCCTGCACCCAGAGCAATGCTGCATCTCCCTGCACCCAGTGCAATGCTGCATCTCTGTGCACCTGTGCAATGCTGCATCTCCCTGCACCCAGAGCAATGCTGCATCTCCTGCACCCAGAGCAATGCTGCATCTCCTGCACCCAGTGCAATGCTGCATCTCCCTGCACCCAGTGCAATGCTGCATCTCCCTGCACCCAGAGCAATGCTGCATCTCCTGCACCCAGTGCAATGCTGCATCTCCCTGCACCTGTGCAATGCTGCATCTCTGTGCACCTGTGCAATGCTGCATCTCCCTGCACCCAGAGCAATGCTGCATCTCCTGCACCCAGTGCAATGCTGCATCTCCCTGCTAAAGGGAGCTGGAGCAGAGGGCAGGCTAGCACAGAGGCTGAGCTTTCCCCAGCCATGCAAGTCTCTGTCTTCCTCTCCTTCTCCCTGCCCCTCTCTCTCTTCCTCCCTCTGCAGAGGGGCTGGTGGGAGGTCTCCAGTGCTCTCCACTGTGAAAGTGACAGTAGAGTAGGAGGCTGATTAATCAAAATCTAGTATGTTGAAGGACCTTTTTAAAGGTAGAAGATGTCCCAGTTAAGGTTTGTCTGCCCTTTAAAAGTTCTTGAAAACTAGGGGGTCTTGGAGGAAAGAAAATTGATTTCTCATGGTTCCTCTTTTACCTTGGGGCAGAAAGTAAATTCAAAGGGGCTCTGCCATGAAAGGTCAGAGTCTGCTGCTGTGGCTGATAATGAGATCTCTCAGAGATAAATCAAAACACCTGCACTTCACCATGAGGCAGCTACTGGTTTAATCCAAGATTTGGAATCAGGAAGAAGGGGGGGCACATGCTAAACCTTGCCTGCTGTGGAAGCAGAGGTGCTGGCAACAGCAATGCTGTAATGTTGGTGCCAGAGCTGCTCCCTCCTGCCTGGTGGTGCCTGGCAAAACCAGCACCTCCCCACAGTTTGTGCAGAGCCTCTGGCCCCCACCAATGTACTTTACACATCATCACTGCTCCCTTCCGTGCAGTGGCACAGCAGCAGCAGCTCCTGCAGCTGTGCACCTTTCTCCCTGTGCTCGCCCCAGACTTGGGGGCTGGGGAAAGAAAACCCTGATGGCCTTGTCAGCACTCCTTGTGAACCAATGGCCGTGGCTTCCAGGGCTGCAGCCCACTAGATCCCATTTACTTTGTGATAAGTAGGATTCACATAATAACTTCTGGCTCATATTAATGCTTTTAATCTGCAGACCTCAGAAAGAGATAAGCCAGAGAAAACCAGAAGAGAGATGCTCAGAAAAAAAGAAAAGAAGCAGAGAAAAGTGAGTAGGATGAACTCTTTACCTCTCTATCCCATTAGCATGTTCGCTATGGATTGCACAATCCTGTTATGCACAGGCAGCCTGCAGATCTCAGGCAGCACAGAGCCCACAGTATTCGTGGTGGCTTTGGCTCTGGCTGCCCTCAGGATGTTGGGGAGGGCTCCAGCACAGCCTGCCCCTGGCTCCAAGTGCCTCCCCCTCACTGGGACTCCCCAGCTCCAGTATTTGTTGCTCTTTGTTTTGGGTTCAGTGGCCCTCGGGCTCTGTGTTCATGTCTTTGCTGTGTGACTAATGGGAGAAGTGTCTAATCCCGTTCTCCACCCATGTCACTGTTATACAGCCTGTGATTAAACATGCTGTCAGCTGCTGCTGTTTGCAGATAACAATGCTGCTTTCTCTCATCCCTACACTATCAGACTCATTAGGAAGTTTTATGGATAAATTAGTCAATCTGGGATTGAATAATGTCTGCAGTACATGCACTGAGAACTGCACCTTCCTGCTCTGGGTAGCCAAAAGTGATGGTGGCCTGAACGCCTGCATGGGGCAGAGGCCCAGCCCCACACCAGAGTGACCCCCAAATCTGGAGTCTAACTGCTCTCCCCATGGGGGCTCTCCTCAAGGAGTGAGCCCTCCAAGACAGCAGTAAGTGTCTGGTTGGCAAAATCCTCTCTGATGCTTCATTACAGCAGATTCTGCAATACACATAAAAAGAGGCTCTTTTCCCACTCTTACTGCATGAGACACTCATACATTTCCAGAGAAGGTAGGCTTGGTGCCTGGCTGTTCAATACAGCAGGAGCAAACTGCAGCTGCAGATGGGAACAGGTTGTTTCTGCCATTTGTTATTTTTTTCCCTAATTATGATGCAGTTTGGATGCTCTCTCCAGCACGCCCTCCCTTTCTGTTTATTCAAGCAGGATTTTTGTGAACCTAGAAGCCAATTTCTTTCTGTGGAGTGCCCCATTAGAATGGAGCAGAATGTATTACTTCCCTGAGCTGCAGCCCTTTTCCCAGTCCCCTTCACTGGCCAGTGCTGAGCTGGGATGGGAGCAGGGCTGGGATGTGAGGATCCCTCTCTCCATCCTCAGGACAGGGCTGGCAGCATCCCCATGGCAGCTATCCTGGGGGTCTCTCTCTTTCCAGGGCTGCATCTCACCCTGGCAGGGTGGCAGGAGGAGCAGAGGTGCCTGCAGGCACGGAAAGCTGTCCTGCTCTCTGCTGAGCAGCAGGCAATCTGTAATTTCTGGAGAGCTTTCAAGGAGCTGGACACACCATGCTGGTGCCTTATTTAGAGTCTGCCCAAGTGCTGAGTCCTGGAGTGCAAAATGCATCTATGAATTAGCCACAGCTGGATGAAATTGCTAATTATAATTTGCAAAGCGTATTCCCTTCTTCTGTCATGGACAAATGAAAAAGACTTGCTCTGCATGACCTCCCTGTCACCCTCACCCTGTGACAGGGGAGGGATAATTGGTGAATGTCTTGTGGTTGATTGAGTTACCAAGTGAGTCCTGAAGTGTCTTTCCTCATCAGTGTGTCATACAAGTTGCATTTCTGATTTGCCTGATGAGTAAGAGCCAGAGCAGCATCACTCCATGGAAATCCACAGCAGTTCAGCGCCCTTGTTGTTGTTAAGGGGCTTTTACTGCCAGGTTGTTGAGGGGGCAAAAAAGCTGGAAATCTTGGTAATGCATTTTAAATGGTGATCAGCACAAAGATATAAACATGAAAAAGCTCTTAATAAATAGAGGAAACACCATTATGGGGGAATCCAGGCCCAAGGTGCACTGGCACTTTGGGGTCCTCCTTTAGGGTGCACAGGGATGCTCTCCTCAGGAGCAGTGTGAACCAGACTGGCACACGCTTAGTCTTCAAATTAACCAAGGTTTGGGTAGCAGATTCAGTGCAGGGAGGTCTGTGGAGGAAGCCTGGCACCAGGGCAGGCACTGGCCCTTGCTGTGGCCACTCTGGAGCTTCTTCCCTGGCACTCAACGCTGGACACTCACTTCAGAAGCCACATGACCAGCAGGATCAGCCTGTCTAAAATGCTTCTGATAATGAGTGATGGCCACATGCTACAGATCCCTTTGTGAAACATAAGCAGCCTGCTGGAAGAGCATTTCTGATATGACTGAGAATGAAAATCCTGACGACAGCACTTCAAACAGAACTGCTGCAAATCTCTGTAAGTGGTTTTAATGAAACAGCCAGGAAGAGAAGGAGAGCAAATCAAAGGTAGGACAACTCCTTTGTTCAAATTCCTGTAATTGGTATCAAAATTATATTAGTGGTTGTTTGCACCATTATACTTGAGGTACATTCTAATTTTTCCCTCAGTTCTCAGAGGTTTTCTCCCACCTGAGCTCTCACTCTGTACCTCTGCAAGTGAAGGCACAGCAGAGGGGCAGGCTGAGGGGGAAGAAGCCTGTGGGGTGCTGGAATCCTGCCCTGTACTCAGCACCACCAGCAAAGCACCTCTGAGGGGCAGGACCTGCATCCTCCACTGCTCCCAGGGCAGCTGATCCCACACATGACTCCTGAGCTCAGTGCTCAGGGACTCTGTCACCAGACTGTGACACCTGGATCCCTCCTGTCTGCTTCTAATTAACAGCATGTGGTAATTTGTCTCTGGTTGAGTTGGAATTTAACACTAAATGGATCTGTGCCCCAGCCAAAGGTGGGGCTCATTGATGGTGACAGAATGGGGTATGACTTACATAAGTGTAATGATATTATGCTGCCTGGAGCTCTGGATTTTCTCAGCATATGATGAATGTGAGGCATTTAAAAAAAATTAGACACTCTATTTTACATTATTTTCTACAGCGTGGATATCTGTGGGCTGTCTGGAAATCCATTAGCAAGAAATGTAAAGATGCTTAAAGGCATTTACCCAGATTAGCTGTGTTTATGCAGTCAAGGGTCTTTTATGTGATTACCTTAAAAGCTAAAGAACTGCTGCAAAACATTTCTAGTGCAGACATCATGAAGCAGAATACAGGTCTGACAGAAAGACAGAGCTGTTAAAAACAAGTGCACAGCTCTGGTTGCTTTGTGTTTGCAGGCAAACAACCCAGAAAGCTGAAGAGTTTTCCCTTTGTAGCCCCGAGGCTGGGCTGTGCTGCTTTGAGCATGAGATTTATGGGGAAGCTTTACATTAACTTTCATTTTCACTGTGATTTCTGCTAGTCAGCAGGAGGGGATGAGCAGGGATGGGCCGGCACTGGTTGGGAAGCAGTGTCTGAGCACTGGGATCAGCTGGGGTGCCAGACTGGTGAGATGCTGTTGGGACCAGATTGTCTGAGCCACTTTCCTCTCTGGGATATTCTTTATTGCCAGGTACACTTGTGCTGTATTGCTGCTGCTTCCTCTGCTCTGCCTCTGCCCTTGTCACAGCAGAAGCAGCAGAAGTCCTGGAGCACGTTTGTGTGACATGCCAAAAACGGCACAAAATTGCAGAAATCCTTTGTTTTTCAGTGTACAAAAATACTTACCAGTGTGGAAGAGAAAGGAGAAGTGCAAAAGCTTCCATGAGAATTTTTGCCTGCTCTATCTTTTGTCAAGGATTGCTTTTTCAGCTGTACATGGAGGCCTGCATCCTCATGGCTCCTTTGTCCTTTAGCATAAAAAGTAATTTGTCAGCAAAAGAAGTAAAGTTTTGTTTTTCAGTACAGATCTGGCTGTCCTCCCACTGAGACTTTCAACTCTTTATCTCAGGAATTGATGGTCTTGGTTTCTGATTCTCTTTCTGTGGTGTTTGTATTGATTTTTTTTTTTCCAGGAGGGTTATTTTCACCGTGGTGTCAAAACTATCTCTCTGTCTTCTCTTACAGCAGGTAATAGCTCAGCTTGGCCAATTACACGTTTTCTGGGCTAGCCCTGCTCTTTGCACAAGTTCCCCTGACAATCTGGAGCCTGGATGACCTGATGTCTTTGCTTTCCCTTTGCTCTTGTCCCTGCAGCCTCCAGGCAGGAGTGGGGAAGGGCAGCAGCCCTAGAGCTGGATGTGAGCAGCAGAGCTGACCAGACAACCTGGGTTTTCCTCTTCCTTCCCCTGCAGATACTGACCCCTCGTTGTGCCACTCAAGGAGCTGGGCTCTGCCATCCCATCCTGTCCCTGCTGTGGATTTGGGCTTGTTAAGAATATCCAGTGGTGTCCATTAAAGGCTTCTGTTTCTCTGTTTTCTTCACACCACCAATAGCTTTTTCATCTGCTGTTTCTGAAACAAAATTCATGAGATCATTTTCCCAAAGCATGATACTTAAAATCTTAATTAAAATACCTCTGGCTGTTCTAATACCAAGATTTTATATGTGCTTGGAATAATATTTCAAATAAATGGAAAAGCTGTGTGCTTTTGACAGACACTTCTAGTAGAACATATCTAACATCAAATCCTTCATATCCTTCCAAAATCCTCTTCCCTACCTGGCTCCTCAGTGGCAGGCAAGTGTACATGCCTGTGGAGCTTTGGTGGTGAATGGAGCTGTCCCAGGGGTGTGGATTGATTTGCTTCATGACACTGATACTTTCCACTGTCCTAGCAGTGTGTGAATACTAAAAGGGAGCTGCTGTTCCTGCAGGCAGGCAAGCAAGATCCCCTGTATTACACTGTGAGAGTTGTGTGTCATATTAGAGCAATCTGCCTTTAAAGGGCATCTTTCAAGCACAAACTAGCTTTTTGCCACACTTGACTGAGCACACAAATAACTGTGTTTAAAGGTCAAGTGCCTTTATTTTACTTTTCTATTTTACTCCTTAAAAATTTATATATGAAAGAAAACCTAGAAGTTAACATAGCATGAAATTGTTATGCAGTGCTGAGCCTTTAATGACAGCTAAATATCACTTTTTCTTCCTGGGTGGCTTGAGAAATCTTCAGTAATAACGGGTCACTTCTTTTGGTTTCCACTTGAGAAAGATTTTAAATAAAGCCTGTATTTTGCTTCCCTATGCTCTGTAACATGATGGAGGGAGGGTTTTGATTGTATGAATTTGTAGCCCCAGTCAGCAAGGCTGCTCCTGGTCTCAGCAGGAGCTCCTGGGCTGCAGGTGCATGGCAGGAGGGGCTCCAGGGCTGGTGCAAAACACTGATCCACACTGAGCTTGCCTAGATGGGAAGAACACTGATAAATGGATGGAACTTCCTCACCAGTAAAGTTAACACAGAGAGGAAAGGTGATGATGATGTCTGCAAAAGAGCTGAGAAATGGAAGCTGGAAACATCCTCTGTCTGCAAGTGTCCAACTGAGCACCAACTCCTGTGAGCAGGGCTTGGCATGGCTGTGCTACAGGAGGCTCCATGTTTTTATTTCAGACCTGCAATATTTTACATTTGACACATAACCACAGCAAAAAGAACATCCCACAGGAACAAATGTTTGCTTTGGTATCACGGTACCCACCACCGAGGGAAAATCAGCATTCAGACTGAATAAACTTGGCACGAACCTGCAACACCTACAATTAGAAATAATCAAATCTGGTTCAGTTCCTCCCCCGACACAAGAGGTGGCGAATCCCTTGGCTTTGGTGAGCCAAGAACTGCAGAATTGCAGAATTGCAGAATTGCAGAATTGCAGAATTGCCTGTCCGGGCCCAGCAGCCCCCTCAGCCCCCTCAGCCCCAGCCTGTGGCTCCGGCAGGACTCGCCCTACCCGGGGCTGCCCTTTCCTGCGGTTCCTGTCTGCATTTTTGCCTTCACAGCACCCACTGGGCTTGCAGGACGTCGACATGAAGCTGGGAATAAAATTTCAACCCAGAGCAGTCGACAAAACCGACACTCCTGGGCATGGCTTGGGAAGAGAGCTGCCCTGTGCTGCGGGAAGGAGGCTCTAACCCAACACTCGCTCGCTATCAGCGGCAACATCGCCTGGGCAGGACGGTGGCAAAGCACTGCTGGTTATGGCAGTTATGGTTATGGTTATGGCAGCAGGGAGGGCTGCCGGTGCCCCGAGCGGCACTTCCAGAGCCCACAGCCCCGCACGGAGCTCCGCTCCCTCAGGAGCCAGCGCGGGGCTCCCGCTCCGCCCCCTCAGGCGGCTCCGACTGCCCGCCCGCGCTGGCCACGCCCCCTCTGAGCCCGCCCTTGCCGCCCATTGGCTGCGCGCCCCGAGGCCCCGCCCCCGCGGGGAGGGGCGCGGAGCGGGAGCGCGGCGGCGGCGCGGGGCGCGGAGTCGCGGCGCCATGGAGACGGCGCTGCCGCTGCTGCTGCTGCCGCTGCTGCTCCCGCTGCTCCCGCTGCTCCCGCTGCCGCTCCCGCTGCTGCTGCCGGTGCTGCTGCCCCGCGCCGCCGCCGAGCAGGGTGAGCCGGGCGGGGCGGCGGCGCCTCCCGGTGCTCCGGCGCCCTCGGCCGCGCCGTGTCCCCGGTGCTCCGGCCCCGCCGTGTCCCCCGTGCCCGGCTGCCTCGGCGCGCGGTGTCCCCGCATCGCGCCCGACTTCGGTACCGGGAGCGGCCGGCTCGGCTCACGGTGGGGTTGCTCCGGGGCTGGCCGGACGGGTTGTGGGGTGGATGTGCCGGATCTCCGGGGCGCGGAGATCTGCCGGAGGAGCGGGAGAGCACGGACGGGTCCTCGTGGAGTGACCGGGTCAGCGCGGGGTGCCCCGGTCCCCGCGATCACCGGAGGCAGCAGGCAGCGCGATGCCAGCACCGTGGCAGGGAGGCGGTTCGAGCCCTGGGTCCGTGTTGGCGGAGGTTGCGCTGCCGCGGATGGACCCCACCGGTGTCGGGAGGAGAATCTCGGAGCATCCCGGCTCCGAGCGGAACGGTGGTGGGGATGTGCCCGCCGGGGATGGGATGTGCCCGCCGGGGATGGGATGTGCCCGCCGGGGATGGGATGTGCCCGCCGGTGATGTGATGTGCCCCGGGGATGTGATTTCCCCGCCGGGGATGTGCTCCGGGGATGTGCCCGCCGGGGATGTGATGTGCCCCGGGGATGTGATGTGCCCGCCGAGGAGGAGCCGCCTCGCCCCTTATTCCCGGTGTCTGAGCCCGAGCCTCAGCCTGCCGGTCACGGGCTGTGGCTGTTTGCTGGTCGTGGAAAGATCGTGAAGCTGTGAGCTGAGGGAAATAGCTCTTCCTGTCCAAGACAGAATTGGTTTTGTGCGAAAAGGGTGTCGTTTGCCAGGGAAATCCCCCTTTCAGTTCCAGCATCCGCACGCTGCGGGCATGGTACAGTGGCAGTGTTGTCTGTGGTGTCCGAGCAATCGTCCCTGGGATGGCACGGTGTTAGGGCATTGATCAGGTACCTGCGAGGTTGTTCTGGGTGTGCACTGAGAGCTTCTGGTGCTCTCACGGTGATGCCATGGCTGCTGGAGCCGGGGTGGGAGCCGCTCCCATGCCCTGGGACCTGGCACAGCATGGCATTAAGCGTCCCGATGCATGGACTGGGTGGGTTTTAAAAGTGGTTTTCCTAACATGCTGTCTTCCCTGCAGTTGTCCTGCTGGACTCAAAGGAATCGCAGGCGGAGCTGGGCTGGACCTCACACCCATCGAACGGGGTAAGCACGGGGGTGGCACTGTGTCTGCACTGCTGGACAGGGTGGCAGGCTCTGCCAGCCCCGTGGTGCTCAGCAGGTTTGAAATCCTGCGTTGTGAGCGCTTTGCTTACCGCAGGGCTGGGGTGGGGGCTGGCAGCATGGGGCTCCTCATTCCTGGGGAGCTTGGCAGTGCCCGGAGCCCCTGGGAGAAAAGCGAGGAGTGAGGCATTGGCCCTGTGAGCTCTGCCACTGGCCTGGAGTCCCTCCTCAAAGTGGATTTTACACTACTAAAAGAAGCCAATAAACTAGTTAAGGCTTTGTGTTGTGGTCTGCACACCAGCATGAGCACCAAGGGTCAGTCTAGCCCTTAGGATCCGAGGGCTGTGGATGAGGAGGTCACTGGGAGCTCTGTCATGTAATGTTTGTGTCACCAGCCCCTGGCTTTGCTGCTGGTGTTGGTCTAAAGCCACTTTCTGTAAGCTTGGAGTTGTGCTCCTTGCAGCTTCGGGTTCATTTTTCCGAATGGAAACAAGTGTTTAGAGAGAGAGATGGAGTCATCTGTGTGGTACAACTGTTTGTTTGCAGAAGAAACTCTGTTCTGGGTATGTTTTGACTGTTTTGCATAAATTTACCCCCAGAAAGAGTTGCTTTGAGAAATTGCCAGGTCGTCATTCAGGCTGTGTGGGTTGAATCATCATTTCATTGATCAGAATCTCTGCTGATAGCTTTGGGGAAACACTGTTTCTCCTGCAGGATTTGTCCTGTTGCAGCTTAAACTTCTCCTGGCAGAGAAGCTGCTGCTGTTCATGAAGGCATTTGATGTCCTTGTGTGATGATGCGATGGTGTCACACCTCCAGTGTTGCACCTTCCCAGGGACAGAAAATCTGAGGAGTGTGTGGGAGATGAAGGCTCTGGCTCCTCAGCAGATGATGTCTCCAGAATCAGGCTTTGTTTTTCAGAGTCTGCTGCCAGTGCTGCTTTTCTGGTTGTGTCTTCACATTTGCATCTCTGCAGAGAGCTCAGGTGTTAGGTGTCCAGGAGCAGGGTTACTGCAACTAGTGGGTTTGGTGGAACTTCCAGTGCCTATGACACGATGGGGAGGTTTGTGGTAGTGACACTGATACTGGTTAGTGTGTCTCTGCTGGGGCAGCTCCTGAGATTTTGTGTCCTGTCCCCAGTGGGAAGAGATCAGTGGCGTGGATGAGACCTACAAGCCCATACGCACGTACCAGGTGTGCAATGTCATGGAGCCCAACCAGAACAACTGGCTGCAGACGGGCTGGATCGCCAGGCGTGACGGCCAGAGGATCTTCATCGAGCTGAAGTTCACCCTGAGGGACTGCAACAGCATCCCTGGCGTGACAAGCACCTGCAAGGAGACTTTCAATTTGTACTACGTGGAGTCTGACTCTGACCTGGGCCGGAGCGTCCGTGAGAGCAAGCACACCAAGATCGACACCATTGCTGCTGACGAGAGCTTCACACAGGGAGACCTGGGCGAGCGCAAGATGAAGCTGAACACTGAGCTGAGGGAGATTGGCCACCTGAGCAAGAGGGGCTTCCACCTGGGCTTCCAGGACGTGGGCGCCTGCGTGGCGCTGGTGTCTGTGCGGGTTTATTACAAGAAGTGTCTCAGCACCGTGCAGAACTTGGCCGTGTTCCCAGACACGGTGGCAGAGACGGCCTTTGTGACATTGGTGGAAGTTAAGGGCACTTGTGTGGCCCATGCTGAAGTGGATGTGGATAACCCTCCTCGGATGCACTGCAGTGCAGAGGGCGAGTGGCTGGTGCCCGTAGGGAAGTGCATGTGCAGCCCTGGCTTTGAGGAGAAGGACGGGGGATGCAGAGGTAAAAGTGGCCATGGATGTCCTGGCAGTTCTTGTCTGTGTCAGTCCATGCTGCTGCCAGACCTGAGCACAGTTTGGACAAGTGGAATTGGGCTTTGTCAGCCTTGTTTCTTTGGGTGGTGGCAGCTCCCCGGTTTGTTTGGAGGGTGGCAGTTCAGGGCATGGGGCTGGGCACACGTGTCAGCTCTGGGTGCTGGCAGGCATTTCCCACAGCTTTATCTGCAATGTTAAAATTACTCTAGAACATTAATATCCCTATTGATACGCTTTGGACACGGTTTAATAATTTGGTGAGTTTACAGCTCACAAGGTTATGTTTAAGGACAGCTGCAAAAATGGACATACCCTCTGCCTTGAGGCATCCCACTAACAAACCTGGGGCTGTGATGACTTTCAAAGGCAGGGGAGAGCCAGGTGTGGGATGCTGGCTGTCATGCTCCTCCTCAGAGTGTGTGAGCCTCTGAATGGAGAGAGTTGTTGGGCTAATGCCACCTCCAGGCACCTTCTTGCCAGCTGGCAAAGGGCATTCGTTCTTCAGTGAAACACATTTGAAAAGACTCTTTGCTCCCCATACCTGGTGTCCAAGTGATACCTTGGATGTCTCTCTTTTCACCTCAAAAACGGAGAGGAAAACACCTAAATGAGCCCCAGGCAGGTAGATTTCCCTGCACTGCAGGCAGGTGGTGCAGCGGGAGAGTGAGCTTTTCCCTTGGAATCAGATCTGCCCTTCAGGAGCACCTCCAGGCTTTTCACTGTGCCGATGGTGCTGCCTTCCTCCAGCTGGTGGGATGCCCTTCCCAGTGCTCTGGGCAGTGGCTTCTCCTGAAGAAGACCTTATTAAAGCTATCAAATTGAAATCTCAGTGCTGTTGATTGCTTCAGTGGCTGCATGGCAGCTTGCCATGCTTTCCACATCTGTTTGGAGTGGGGATTTTAACATAACAGTCCCTGAAGGCTTTTGCTAATGTTTCAGGTTGCTCTGTTGAGTTTAAATAATTCATATTCTCTGAGGAAAAATATTTGGAGTAATTTAATGGACGTAATTAAGTTTCTCTCCCCTCTCACAGAAAGCAGGTCATTAGTCATTCTCTGTGGAGCAGCCTCTGATGTCTGGTCAAATAACAGAAAATAGTTTTTAAGGGTTGAAAGTTTTGGGTTTGTTTGCAGCCCTGCATTAGCATAGTGCTAAGTGAAAAGCTTTGAAAGATTTCTGATGAAAGCAGCTAGAGCTGTGAAAATTCTTCAGTGAGGAGACAAAAGCCCTTGAGCTGGAGGCAGGTGGATGCTTTGGGAATTTGGGGGTGGCACAACACACCTGGCTCCACCACCATGACCCTGTGGTGGAGGCTTTGGAGGGCTCGGAGGGTGTGACTCCTGCTGGCCCCCAAAACTTTTTGGCCACAGTCTGTGCTGCAGCTCTTGTGAGGCTGAGAGGTGTGGGTGGTGGGCTGGGGGTGGTGGGGGCTGTGCTGGTGCCTGTGGGGTGGCATGGGGGCCAGGGTGGCACTTGAGGGTGGTGGTGGTGACAGTGGAGGATGCAGGAGATGAACTGGTGAAGGTGTTTAAACTTGGTGGCAGAGCTGGTGTCCCTGATTGAACTACTAAAAGCATCCTGTACCAAGAGAAGGTTTGTGTCCTTGCTCTGAAATTAGGAGAAATGAAAAAAAGGCCAGCAGGAGTCATGACTGTGCTAATTCTGGCTGCAGGAAAGCTGAGTCTTTCCATGTCCATCCAGTCCTGCACCACTGCTTCAGAGGCACTCCAGCACTCCTGACAGGTTTGCATGTTTCTGATGGATTGTTTTGGTGTTTGGTGGAGTGCAGCCATCTCTGGGGTGGGATTGCACAACTTTAGAGCCTGTTCAACATCCACTCACGAAGAAGAGGAGAGTTTGTCACTGAAAATGCACTCAGGCTGCTTGTCTTGATGGATGTCTGTAGCCAGATGCTGCTCTGTGCTTGCCCTGACCATTCCCAGAAGATGCACAGCAGGCAGGTGGGCAGTCCTGTGCTGTGTGGATGATCCCTTGCCCATCCCTGTTTTGTTTTCACTTGGCTTCTCAGCTTTGATGTCTTTTTGCCATTAATTTTGTCAGGTGTGGGTGGTAGCCCCTTTGTGCTGTTTGTTTTGTGGTGTGGAGCAGCAGCTTTTGTGTAAATGAAGCCATGATGTGGGGGGTCTGCCTGACACTTCAATTCCAAGTTGTCTCCTTCTGCTTCATCTTTCCTATCCAATCCCTACTAATGTCTGCAAGGGGAATTTCAACAAAGCTCAAGGTTAATATTTACCAGCCAGATTTGGTGCAAATGAGACAACTTAAACCAGACATTGAATTAATATGATGGAGACCAGTTACCAAAAATAGCTGCCAGCCACTCTTCTTTGACAGAAACCTAAATTTGTGCTCTGGCCAAGTTTCCTCCTCAATTCATTTTCCTCCACTTCTGACAGCACTGGCAGGAGCCAGCTCTGCACTGCTGCTGTGTCCCATGCTCTGCTGGCCCCCAGCAGCACCTGGAGCCCTGCTTGGTCTAGTCAGTGATGCTCTAATTAGTGGCAGTGTCCCTTGTCTACATGGGAATGGCATCACTGAAAACGGTTTTAGAGTTGAAATAGTTTCTAGTGCTTTGTCAGGATTTTTAAATTATTGTTTTAAAGAGATGAGTGTTGCTGTTTTTCTGGGGAGGAAAACCTTGCACAGGAGGTGGCTTCAGTGACAGCCTTGTCCACAGGTGCTGTTTGGAATGGGGAATAACAGAAATTCCCCCTCCATGTCTGCATCACTGGATGGATTTTTGAGCAGCATGTGGAATTCAGCCTGCTGTGGACAGGACACAAGGAAGATTTATTGTATCTGTCTTATGGAGAAAGCAAAGGTTTAGGGTGGGAGTGGGATGTGGGGTGAGTGAGATGCTCTGTGCTACTGCAGTGTCCTTAGGTGGAAAAGAAATAGTTCAATTGAAAGTTAGAGAAATTTAAAATAATAGATTACAATATTTTGTCATTTACTGCAAAGATCCCTCCTGAAGCCTGAGGTCTGCTTTGCTGTTTAAATACAAAAAAGATGGATCCAAATGTACAGCACTTGGAGCTTTTGATTTGTTTCATCTTTTATACATTAGCTTACAAACCTGTAAGTGCTCCTGGAGTGTATTTTATCTGCTGACTGATGCTGGAGGATTATGCATACGTTTATTTTTCCTCCTGGGGCTCTGTAAGTTGCACAAAGCACCAGGTTTTGCTTTCATCACGGATGCAGCCACAGGCATCCCACAGTCAGGCCCTGTGCTTGCTGTGTGGAATTGGAGGAAATTCCACAGGAATTCTGGAGCTGGGCACGTTGGATGGGGGTTTGTGAGGTGGCATCAGCCTGGTGCTGCTGCCCATCAGCCAGGCACATGCAACACCCATGTAAAACAAAAAATAAACTCTCCAGTCTCTCTGGAGTGATGGCCAGGCTTGGAGGTATTCATCATTTGGGACTGCTGGATCACAGTGTGTCTGAAATAATCAGGGCTGTGGAAGCTGTGGCAGATTCAGACACAAATCGCTCCATGACATTTAATTTCAGAGCAAACGACTCTGACAATGACAAGCATCACAAGTTGTTTGCAGAATTCCTGTGAGGTTGAGGTCATGGGTATCTGGCTGCTGGATGGGCTGTTGAAATGCAGAGAGGACTCACAGATGAGGGGGTTTGTGTGAGCTAAAATGCTCTTCAGGGTGCTGCAGAGCCAGTCCTTCACCAGAACTGCTTGGTGGCTCCATTAGGGAGCTGGGAGAGACGACAGTGGATTGCAGTTGGCTCAGAGGACGTGGCTGCTTCACTGTGTCCTTGAGGAACATTCTGGCATAAATAGCAATGAGGTTCTGTCAGTCCTGGCTGGATTCATCGAGTGCACTCTGTTAGATTTTCAATAATGTCTTTCTTCTGGACTAAATCACTAAATTTAATTTCGGCTCTTAAGAGTTCATTGCTGGGGATGCACAAAGATCTTGCCCTTGGACACAGGTTTTCATTTTAGTACTCCACAAATTATTTAACAAGGACAAAAATTGCAGAGTAGCATTGTCCAGAGGTGTCAGAATTGCTGGCAATGTGTTGGACCATAGGCTGCTTGTTGAAAACCAGTAATTAAAAACCTCCAAACTGTGTGGAAGACAAGGTGCTTTTGGATTCTCTGGAGTGGTGCATCCCAAAATTCCCATCCTGGCACACATGGAACCGTGTGAGAGGTGAGAGAAGCCTGACTCAGAGCTTGCACTGGTTGCTCCTCATGCTGGCTTTGTCCCTCTCTCTGGCACAGAGGTTGGCTGCTGTCCCTTCTCTCTGCCTGCAGTATTGATCACAGCTGCTGTGGTAACACAAGGTCAGATCTCAAACTCGGCTTAGAGGGGCAGGAGCCTCTCTGCTACCCGAGAAAGGCTCTTTGGCCACCTCAGAGCATCACAAATTCTTTTCTGTCCGTGATTTACACAAGGGCCCCTCTCTGGTTTGGGCAGCATGTCCTTGTCCCTGGGCACTGCCTGGCAGTGTCTGTCCCCTCTTGGGGCTGCTGCCCCCTCCTTCCCAGGCACTTTGCCTCTGAAGCACTGATGAAATATTTGGAACACAACAAACAGTGACTTGCTGGGCTTGATAATGGGATTAAGATGGAGTATGGCTGGTCCAGTGAGGGGTCAGCAGGAGCAAGAACTCCTGTGAAAGAAGCTGTGTGAAAAACTAAGATGCCAGTGGTGAGACTGCAGGTCTGAGCGTTGCTCAGGGAGGGCTGGATGCAAATCTAAGAGCTCCCAGTCTGCCCTTTGCTGGCAGGGATTGTCAGGCAGCTGGGGTGCCTTAACCTGTGCTGTTGTTCCTGCTGTGGCACCCCCAGTTCTGGCTCCCTGTTTCCCCAGCTGTGGCTTTCTTAAAGAGTATTTTTATGAATGTCTGCTTCAGTAGAGAAAATTAACACGCATTAAAGCAGATGAACTTTGTCAAATACAATTCCATGACCAGAACTGGAAAGGAATTGATTTTGGAAGACAACCGAGTTGTAGTGTTAATTATAAATGCCTGCATAGGCATTCTGAGTGAGGCTGCAGCTGTTATTAATTCACACTGGCACACATGGTGCTGCTGCTGGTAGGACTTCACTGGGAAGGGAAATTGGAAGCTGTCCTATGCCACTGGATAGGAAACCATGCATTTTCCAGGTCTGCATCCTCAATTGCCCCTGCTTTCCCTAGGCACAAGCTGGGAATGAGATGGTTTTGCTCTCCTGCCTGAGGAGCTGGGTCAGGTGAGGTGCTAAGAGAAGCCTTTCCCGTGGTTACTTCATGCTGGGTAATCAGGGTAGTTTGTTCTGCTGCTGGTTTGGCAGTGTGCAGTGTCACAGTGAGGGGGGATGTGCTCTCTGGGTCAGTGACACGGATCAGGTTGGCTTGAGGAGTTTCTGTGGTCAGCAGTGGTGGAGCTGGAGAGAGGCAGCTGATCCATCTGACCCATCTGGCTGCTTCTCTTTGGCTCTGGGACAATGAATTATTGAATTTTGTTGTTTAATAATTAAGTTGTGGTAGCATCAGAGGACCAGGACCAGGATAGAAAGCAGTGTACAAAAAAGGAATTTCATTCTATAAATTGATGACCTGATCTGCCAAGAGCTGTCACATACCCACTGCAGAAATAGGCACTGTGAGATGACAGGGACACCTAAATCAGCTGGAGACCAAGAAAAACTCTCGTAGGATGAGGTGGAAGAGGGTGGGAGTTTGTCTGAAAAAAGAAACAGAGACACACATATGGTACATCACATGTGCTGGGCACTTCTGTTCTTCTCAAGGGCAAGTTTTAGACAACCAAGGAAAAAAAATAGCAAGTAAAGCCCAAGGTTGCTCGTGGGACACACTCACATGGGGTTGTGGTGCCTGCTCCTGGGACATGCAAACTGGGGCATTTTGTGCCATTATTAATGACAGACACTTCTGTAAACTTACTTTTGGCTGTTAGAAAACAGGGTGGGCTAGTCTGAATGACACTTCTAATTGGAAATGTTCGGTTTCCTGTGATGAGATGTCAGATTTTGTGTGACAGGCACGTCTGAGGGATGGGGGCTCTGGGCTTAGTGCTTGGATGCCATCATGTTTGTAAATAGGATTGATTTTCCTGTCCTGTCTGATGCAGTGATATTTCTGCCCTCTATGGTGGTCAGTGCTGCCTAACTAAAGGAAAAAGCAAATCCTGTCTCCGTTCTATGAATGCACTAATAGCTTTGGTTTGGTTTCTCAACTCTAAAGAGAGTACTGGAAGTTTCAGGAGTGATTTTAACATTTGCTATTTTTTCCTGGTTTATCTAGCACCCTAGATAGAGAATGATTTATTATGAAAATCGGAGCTACAGCAGCCAAATATCTCCTCTGGGTAAAACCAATCTCTCTTTGTTCCAGGACCATGCAGGTGCTCAGGAAAGCAGCTTAGAGGGTGATGTCAGCTGGCCAGTGGCAGCAAAGGAGGTCCAAGGAAGCAGGGAAATGCAGTCACAGCCATTCCCCATTCATCCTGTGCTGCTCTCCCCTTCTCACCCTCTCTCTCTTTCAGCTTGCCTCCCGGGGTTTTACAAGCTCTCCCTCCGTTTCCCTCTGTGTTCTCCATGCCCTGAGCACAGCTTCACACACGAGGAAGCCTCCACCTTCTGCCTGTGCCAGACCAATTACTCCAGGTCTCCTTCAGACCCAGCCTCTGCCTCCTGCACACGTACGTCTCTCTGGACTGCTGCTCCTTTAGCATCCAGGCACTTGGTGTGTCCTGCAGCACAGAGCCAGGGCTGCCCAGGGCTCCCCTGCCTGCTCTGTGTGCTCACTTTAGGGGGATGCTGCAGTGGGGAGGGGATGGAGGGGCTGTCCCTACAACACAGAGCTGGCAGGCTGGGGGCTGATCAGACAGATCAGGCTCACAGACTCCCTGGTAAAACTGGGGCACAGATATTTAGTCACTATAGTTCACAGGTTTTAATTAAATGGCCTCTAGTTAATTGGTCTGGAGTCCAGCTGCTCTGGTGATGGATGCTGTCCAGCTGCCAGCACAGCCATGAGGAGCCCTGGTCTCTGCTGAGCATGGCTGGGCAGTGTCTGATGGTCACCCTGCTCAGGAGAGTGTTGGGTCCAGCCAGGTGCTTCTCACATTTTCTACACCCATCAGCAGCACATGAAGAGGGTGAGCAACTCCAGCCCAATCCTCTGGGTTAAATTTAAATTAAATTTAAATTCAATATTCACATTTAGCAGGGAGGGACCCCACAGGGTACAAAGGGATCTCCACTGGGGACACAGGGAAAGGCCAAAAAAAGACCAAAAAAGGCCAAAAAACCTGTGAGCTGTGGCTTGTGGTGCACACACCTCCCTCTAGCTGGGAGGTTTAACACCAATGGTGTTAAACACAGCCACCCCTGGCTCTGGCTGTCCAGGACACCTCTTGTGCTCTACCCCCAGCACCTACTGCTGCTCCCAGAGCACCTTTACCTTTGTCCCAACACCTTTGCACCCTGTTTTCCTTCCAGGTCCCCCCTCTGCCCCGAGGAACCTGGTGTACAGCCTGCAGCAGTCGTCGCTGGTGCTGGAGTGGAGTGCCCCCGCGGACGCAGGTGGCCGCAGTGACCTGACCTACAGCCTGTGGTGTGGCCGCTGTCCCTCAGAGCCGCGGGGCCGCTGCGAGCAGTGCGGCAGCAGGGTGGGCTTCGTGCCGCAGCAGACGGGGCTGGTGGGGCGCACGGTCACGCTGCTCAACCTGCTGCCCCACGCCAACTACACCATCCGCGTGCTGGCCCTCAACGGCGTCTCGGCCCTCACCCCCGCGGCCGGCCAGCAGTACGCCGAGGTCAACGTGACCACTGGGCATGCAGGTACGGCCACGGCTGCACCCCCGGTGAAGTGGTGTTGTGGGGTTGTGCTCTGAAGGGTTTGGGGAGGTTTGGTGATGGGAGGACACAGGCTGTGTGTCCGTGTGTCTGTGCCCTTTTTGTTTTTGGTTTGTCCTGGTGGCACAGATATGGCAGAGGGGCAGGTGGAGACTGGCCCATGGCAACTCCCGGTTGGTGCTGCTGGGAGGAAAGGAGTACAGTAATTTCATGGCTATAAGGCACACCCTCATGCCTAAAATTCTCCCCCAAACCCGGAAGTGCGCCTTATAGTCCGGTGCGCCTTATATAATGTACAAAGGTGTGAAATTTGCCAACCCAGAAGTGCGAGGATGCAACAGTCCCGAGCTGAGCTCGCCCAGCAGCGGCATCGCAGCAGCGCTGGGCTGGGGTGAGCCTGGCGGCATCGGGGCAGTGCCAGCGTGGGGGAAAAGCCCAGGAGGGAGGCAGAGGGCTGTCACAGAAGCCGCGAGCCCCAGCAGCTCCTTGCCGCTGTGAGCCGCCACTGCCCCAAGCCCCGCCTTGCCAGCCGGCGCCGGGGGCAGGCGGGAGTGCCGGGGCCTGCACACGGGGAGGACACTTGGGGCTGCATTTAAAGGCTACGCCAATCTGTGAAAAATGTTTGCAAATTGAGCGCCTGCCAGTAAACTCCAAGATCGCGGGATTCTGTTACTAATTCATTACTTTGTTGCACACGGCACAGATCTTCGCGGCAAAAAAAAAAGTGCGCCTTATAGTCCGGTGCGCCTTATGGTTGTAAAATTACTATAAGTGTGGTGACAGCCTGGACTGTGAAGGGACAAGTGTGCTCTGTGATCTGGCTGCAGTTTGAATTTACAAATCATAAAAAAACCCCAAATCTTTGATGAAGTAATATTTTTAGCCCATTCATCAAAAAGCCCTCCCTGAAACAGATAATTCAAATGTTGGCTATCCTTCAGAAACAAAAAAAATTGATTTCCTCTTTCCATCCTGCGTTGGTCTGTGAAACAATTCTCATTGTGATTGTCCCTGTCCATTTCCAGTTTGGCATTTCTGTTCTCTCAGGAAAGGGGCAGTGAGTGCCCATGCCTGAGGACAGGTCCCTGAGCAGGGGGTTGGCTGAGGAGCCCCTCCTCTGCTGCTGGCTGTGCCAAAGGACAGCCAGGTCCCTCCTCTGCTGCTGGCTGTGCTGAAGGACAGTCGACTCTGCCTTGTTGTGTCCTTGTCTGTTCCTCTGCGGTTGCATTATTAATTTGCATGAAAACCCTTTCCCAAGCCACAGTTAATGGAGACAGATAATCCTCAGGTACCTCTTGGCAGGAATTGGCCAACAATTTCATCTGAAGAGATTAAACTTTGATCTTGTTATAAATAATTTTCCCAGCACTTGATCAAATGTCTTTGTGCACGTTGTTGCTTTCTCTTCCCTCATGCCATAATCCCTGTGGCTCCATTGGGGGATGCTGAGCTGCAGACTGCTCCTCAGCAGAGGTGTCATTCCTCATTAGGATCTTGGCTGTTCAGGGATGGATTTAGCTCTGGGAAGGTCTCCTGCCTCCTGAGCTCAGGGCAGGGGGACAGAGAACAGTCTGGGGTGTGGTGAGCTCTGACAAGAAACCATTGCTCCAGTTTGGTGCAGACAGAGGGACCAGAGCTCTGCAGCTCCCACCCTGCCTAGCCCAGGTCTGAGCTGGACACAAGGTGTGGGCAGTGAGTGCCCCCTTCTCTTAGTGAGCAAAGCAACAATTCAGTGATGCCATCCCATGCCTTGGCTGCTGGGAACAGCTTTTCCCCTGGGGAAGGGGGAAATCTGAACCCCTTGCTCAATACCCTGTACTCCTGAGGGAACTGAGATGCACATAAAGAATGTGGATAATTAATCCTGTAATCTGTTCAAAATCGATGTGTCTTGTTGAGCTGTCAAGTCTCCAGATGCAGACGGGGGCTCAGAATGAGCCAAGCAGCCGAGGCTGGGGAGTTTCTTGGAACACTGGCAGTTTTTATTGCTGGAAGTGTCCCCTCCTGGGCAGTGCCAGGCCAGGGCTGCCCTGCCAGCAGGCACCAGTGCCCTGGCTCCTCTTCCTTTGCACTGTTGGCAGGGGGTGGCAGGGATGGTTAACCCATTCCTGTCAGCACAGAGGGGGAGCAGGTTGTCTCCCAAAGGAGTGGCTGCACACAGGGTTGGTGAGGAGGGGACCCTGCATGGGCAGGACACAGAGCCACAGCTCAGGGACAGCTGGGGAGCTGCTCCTCAGAGCTCTTGGAGCACATGGTGCCTTGGAGTGCTGACTCCACAGCCCCTTGTCACTAGAGCCACCACAGATGCCTGGGCAGTTGTGATTTCCGTGGTGGCTGTCGTGCTGTGGTCTCACAAGTTGTTTGCAGCAGCAGGGGAGCTCTGTCTGCTGATAAGCAGGTTCAGAGGAAAAATTAAACAAGACCCTATTTAGCTGTCAGATCTTGCTCCTCTAATCCAGCTCTGTGCTGCCCTTCCCCTCCAGCAGTCACCAGAGGGAATTTTCCATCGTTCCTTGTAATTGCGGCAAAAAGAAGAGATGCAATTTAGTCTGCAGGTGGCAAAATTAATACTGTGTTTTTTCTAATCTGTCCCCAGCATGGAACTAAATAAAAGTGTTTGAGAGTGAGAGGAACTGTTCACCTGCAGGAGTGGAGCTGCATTAGCCATGTAAATGTGCACTCCATGCCTGTGTCATTTGTA
Source organism: Turdus rufiventris (assembly GCA_013186435.1). Taxonomy (NCBI): domain Eukaryota; kingdom Metazoa; phylum Chordata; class Aves; order Passeriformes; family Turdidae; genus Turdus; species Turdus rufiventris. Next base: position 67,872 of record PYHW01010420.1, on the reverse strand, counting down.
TTCCCGGCAGGAATGCAAGGCTCCTGCCTAAAAGAGCTTTTAAATCTGTTGCTGATTAATAATGCAACCAGTGCCAGAATGCATCCTCCTTCCTGAGGCTGGAGAAGGGGTTTAAGCTGGATTTGGTCCTCCAAAGTGGATTTGGCTGTGTATGCCCAGGGCTGATGCAGTCACCGTGGGGCAGCAGGGCTGCAGGATGAGCCAGCTCTGGGGCAAATGTCTGAGCTCCTGGGGTCAGCCTGCTACTGTTGAGGCTTCTCTGCTTTGGAATGGAGATGTCTGAGGCAGGAGCTGCCTGGGATGGTGCCCAGGGCATGTTCTGTGCTGGGATGTGAGAGGGGAGAGGTGTCTGGCGTGAGCAGGGCAGGGTGCAGGAGCATTTGGTGTCTGTGGCTGAGTGCAGCTGTTGGATGCACTGAGCTGTTCTGGGGAGGGACACGGTGCCACACGCAGTTTTATGCCTGTTCTGCTGCTGCACTGCTTAATCAAGAGGATAAAACCCACGTCCAAGGGAATGGAGTTTATAAAATCAGGCAGAGTGGTGAATAATTTAATGTTTGCTTTTTCGAATAGAGGCAATGATAGGAGAGCTTAAAATATTGATGGGAAGCACATTTTTTTTCACAGTGTGAAATGCTTTATAGCCTGTGTGATTTTCTTTAATGTTTTTTAAACATGTTTGAGGCTGGCACCTGCTTTTTTGTCGTGTACCATGGACTCTGCTCTAAAGCACATGAGTGAGTAGGATTTTTCCTGATGACTTTGTTAACAGTCAGGACCACACATTCAGGTCTATTTCCTGGATTCAGAGATACAGGAGGGCAGCTGTGTGATATTTTATTTATCATACAACACAGTAAGGAGCACTTAGCTTGTCTTACAGGAGCAGGACCCAAGGCAAGTTTTGGGGGATAATGTTTGATTATGTCCCACACCATGGGGTGGGTCACAGCACAGGGAGCTGCACAGGAGCCCCTTTGACTCTTCTCACTCTGTAAGAAGCCAAAGGGACTTGGAATCAAGTAGCAAATCACCATGAATAAAACATCACGAGGGCTTTTTATTTCAGCAAAGATTAATGAGCTAAGTAATAAATACAAAATTTCACAGATACTTAAGTTTGCTTTCTAGGGACTTGTTCCTCTCCACAGGAGTCTTGGTGGGACAGAGCTGTGTCCAGGGAATGTCCTGATTTGATGGGAAGTAGGACAAGCTGAAACAGTCAGTGTCCCCATGCAGCTTTTGCTGTGCCTGAGGGCCGTGAGCTGCTTGTGGAGACTTGCTTGGAGCCAAACCCGGTTAAAATGGGAATATTGGCAAGTGCATCTTGCAGTGGATGAACCAAATGGATGCACACATGCACGAGGGAGTTTGTGCTGAGCAGAAATGCACAGGCAGCTCCTGAGGCACAGCCTGCTCTCAGAGCAGGGCTCATACTCCCAGCAGTCCAGTTGCATGGTGTGAGCTGGTGTGATATGACTTTCTTTTTGGTCTCTGGTGGTATTTATTTACCAGGACCAGAGAGCACTAATATGATTTAGCTATCTCTCAGAAAGCACACATTTGATCAGCAGAGAAAGACCAGAGGCCTTGCTTGATGAGTTCCACAAGAATCTTTATTTCATGCCAAGGGTGGTCAAGCAGGATTTTCTCAGAGACAAAGGGCAGACAGTCGTATTTATAATTTCAGGGGGGATTGAAACTACAGC
>PYHW01010420.1:30855-47170 GCA_013186435.1 Turdus rufiventris | reverse complement strand
TGATGGAACAGGCAAAGGATGGGTCTTTGTATGGAAAGACTCCTCCAAGGGAGCCCAGGCACAAAAACCAAGGTTGGTTGAGGGCACAAGATTAAATACAGGGAAGAAGGGATGGATCAGAGGGTCAGGGGCCAAGGGGAAAAGGGGAAAGTGGTGCAGGGAAGGGGCAACCAAGCAGGGGAACCGATGGGGTAACAGCAAACCAGGACCAAAGGGCATTAGGAGAGAGAACATTCTAGGCAGTATCCAAATGAGATGAATGGGGGCAGAACAGGGGGGGAACTGTATAAACCAATAGAACTCAAGGGATTAACACGTGCCTGCAAAGGCCTGGGGGAGGGAGGCACCTCTCACCATAACCTCAGAGGGGTGTTTCTCCTGCCTGGGGCTTGTGGTATAACCCAATACTAGACTTCACCCCAACTCTAATCCTGGGTCTCCAAAGGGGTGGAATCCAGGTGAGAGAGATCTATTAATAAATAGAATATAGTGATTTTGGTGTTGTCTTCTGGCAGGCTTGAACTTTGGTGTCAAGATGTAGCTTGTCACCTGGACTCAAGGAAATTTGTAATGTACACATGGGAGGTGTGGATACATCTTCCCGTCAGAAAACATGAATTCAGTGATGCTGAAGAATATTTTCCCTCCTTATGCTTTCAAGCTGACCCAGGAAACACAGATTTTTTTTTGGTGGAATTATACAGGTAAGAGGGGAGAGCTGCTTGTGCTGTCCTGCACCTTCAAATCAAGAACTCCTGCATGAAAAAAAATTGCCTGGAGCCAGCTCTAATTTGTACTAAACCACTCTCCCTTCCATCAGCAAGCAGGGAATTGTTATCTATTCATGTCTTACAATGCCATTGAATCAATGGCCACCTGGAAGATGCTGAAGATGACAAACCTGGCAGTGCCTGTAAGAGGGGCTGGGCAGGAGCTCAGAACCAACCAATCCTCCTCATTATTTCTCCAGATTAAAAGTTTCACATTTGCATTATGAATTTGGGCAGAAATTTGCAGTTCTCACACCACAGCTCAGCACACACACCGAGCCCCTCAGGTCACAGGAGGCCAGGGGAAGCAGGAATGCTTTTTCCCTGCCAGCCTTGCAGTGACCCAGCACCACACAAGCCCTGGTGAAACAGCCTCATGTTTTTTTCCTGTGCTGCTGGCAGCTCTGCAGCCTGCTCTCTCCTAGGTTCCCCTAAGGGAAACTTTTTTTGGAAGAGTTTTGGTTTAGGACAGGAGCTCTGATCTTAAATATTGTATCTAGAGCTTTTAAATCAGACAGTGTTGATTTAAAAGTATTCTCTGGGCAGGCTAAAAATTCTAGTTGATTTTGTTTTCCTGGTAAAAATTTATTTAAAAGTAGAATCTCAACTTACACATCCATAAACACATACATTTTTTATTTACAGGTCAACTAATTGATGCTTTTAATTAATATGTGCACAGAATAGCAAGGCAGGTGTATGTGTAGCTGAGTGGGATATATTATTGCCACCTGCAATCTCTCAGAGATTTTTCCAAACCCACGGTATATACATGAGGTCTTCCATACAGTAAAATGTTTGCTCTCCAAAGGAACTTTTAACCATGCTGCAGGCTGGTTTTGCCAAGAGTAGAACTTTTCAAATATAGAAAAGGTTCCAAAGTCTCAACATCCTTATTTATAGCCCTATAAAGAGGCTTAAATCAAGGACAGAGAGGCATCTTTGGAAAGGACACCAGCTAACAAAGAAACAGGCTTAATTCTAGAAAAAGAAAATTCTAGACAAAGTTAGAGAAGCAGAGTTCTTTACTCTGAACACAGCTCTTAACATGCCAGTCATCATCAGGCTTTCTTCCCACTTGCTAATCTGCAAGCCCAAGAGAACAGTGTCATGGTTTCAACCTTGTAAGAGATGAAAAATATTCCTTATTTTTTCTCCCCAGATTAAAAAAAAAATCAATTTATTTTGATCCCTTTACATATTACAGGTAGGATAACTAGTCCTTAGCTTCCATTCTGTAGATCAATGAAAGGAAGATACAAATTAGAGCAAGAAATAAATGAAAGTAGCAGTCCTAAATGTAAAATGTATTTACAGAGGGATGTCATTGCTCACTGACTTCCATCCAGGGGTATTTTTGCCTCGTTGCAAGCCTGTGCAAGACAAACCTGAAAGGAAAGAGAAATCAATCAGTACTTAGAGACACTGGTACAGCCACAAGCACCTGCAGCTCCAGCCTAAAGGACAACTTTGTTTTTCAGAGCAGTGACAACAGCTCTTTTCTCCATCTGTCTCTTTTCAGCCAGATGTGATATAAAGCTCCTGCTTCTCCTTCCCTGCTCCGTGCTGCTTCTTCACCTCTGACATCAGCCAAAATTCAAGACAAGGAGGAAATAAAGAGTTTCTATTGCAGCTCACCAGTCCCCTGACTGATTATAGGGGGACAGCACTGCCTTACAGCTTCAGGTCTTGGCTGACAAAAACACCCAGACTTACTGACAGCTTCTTCATCAGCCCTCGGGCCTTGGGGTTCAGCTGAAGAAAATTCTTCTTGGTCAAATCCTTTGCTGTCAGACGTATGCTCTGTGGGAACAAAGTCAAATCTCAGGTTTTCTGTCTGGCCAGTTAAATTAAAAAATAAAAGAGATTAAGATCGAGGTATAGACAGGCAGAGAACTATGTTCAGCTGAAACAGAAGTTTATCTCACACCTTTCCTGCAGTGCAATAAGGCATTACTGACTGTGGTGGTTTTAAATAGCTTGATTTTTGGTGAGGGGAGAAAAAGCCAGCAAGTGAATGATTTTTTTTGTGGGTGCACTGGTGTTTGGCCAGCATCAAACCCACTACACTGGCACTACTGCTGCTTTAAGTGTTTTAAAGTGAATGCACAGCAAAACATCTTTTAAAGCTCAATCAGTCCCCTGATAAACTGCAATGGCACAGCTAAAGAGACAAAGAGTGGATGAACCGAAGCTGCTGAGGCTCCAAGAGGTGTCTGTGCAGCCCACAGAGGTGTCTGTGAGGGTCAGGACTTACCTCCCCCCCTCCGAGGGGCAGGGTGAGCACGGCGTCCCCGGTGTCGGCGAGGGGGCTGCCGTTGGCAGAGATGGTGTAAACGCGTTCATTGAGGGCGGGCGTGCGCAGCCCCGGCGTCTTGAACACCCTGAAACAGCAGCTCGTGAGTGAGTGATGTCTGCTCACAGCGCTCCTAGGCCAAGTCTTTCATTTCAGGTGCAAAAAGGTTGTGTTGTATCAGAGACAGAAGGGAAATGTTTTTATTTTCTCTGTTAACAAACCTGGAATCAAATCTGGGTGTAACCATGGAGGTGCCTCCCCGTGCACAGATGTCAACCATTCTGCCAGTAGCTGGAGTGATAAAGCTGTTTTTGCTTGATCTGTTGAAGAGAAATTAACATCTGCCCATAAGCTGACCTTTAACAAATGTCCAGGCACTTGTCAAAGGCTTGAGGAGGGTGACCCAGGGGTTATTACTGACCAGGGAGCCCAAAACTGGGGACAGCTTTTTCTCACAGGAGAGACACTTGTCCATCTTTCCCTCTCCCCTCTGCCACTACTGACCCAAAGACCATCCCACAAAAGAGAGATATTTATATTTACACTCTCACTCTCATTTCTAAAGATGAGACACAGACAGCCCCGTTACCTCTTGCTCATGCGCTTCACTCTTGCTGAAGGAGGTCTCCTGGCCACTGGTGGTTTTTTGGTGGATGCCTTCACCTGAAGCACACATCATTCACTGCATCAGTTACTTCTCCCTGAGCCCACACAAACAGTTGCTTCCACACAAAATGTTTTGCTCAGTCCCTTTCCATAGCACAAGAGCCCAGAACAAACACCATTCAAGGCTCTGGGACCATCCCCCATCGCTAGAATTCTCTGGGAAGGAACAGCTCTTTGAAATCCCCCTCAGAGCATCCTGGACAGTCCTAATCATCAGCTCAGCCAGGAATTTATATCCTGAGAATAATGCCAACCCAGAGAACAGCTATTCACCTTGGCAGTTCTTGGATTCACGTTCTCAGCCTCTGTCTCTGAAGGACACTGGCAATCAACTCTGGATTTCTTTGGCAGAGGAAGTGATGAAGGCTCTGCTTCCTCAACAACTTCAACACTCCGTTTGACTCTATCCACTAGAAAGAGAAAGTGGTATCTAAGTAAATAACAACTTTCAATTATTATTTAGCAGGGGAGGCAAACAGCTACAAGCAGGTCCAGCAACAATTTTTTTTTTCAGAAATCCAAATTCCAATACAATCCTAATGGTTGACAGAGCACTACTTTGGATTACTTTGAATGTTTTAATGAAACTAATTAGAGGTACTGCAGATACTAGGGATAAGAGTAGGACTTTTCTTAGCTTTAACATTCTGAGGGATGTGAGCAAGAACTGAATTATTATTCACAACATGTTTCCACTTCACCAATCCCACCTTAAACTCACCTTTCTTGACAATGTCAAACGGGGCATTGATAACTCCTGCTGTCAGCTTGTCTATTTCTGCTATTTCCAAGTCTGCCTAAAATTAAAAACATTTGTGGCATCCAAAAGTTCTTGTAGAGCAAAGCCCTAAAAACCTCACAGCCAGATCAGCTCCACATTTGCTGTTGTGCACACACTGGGCCTTTTCAGGCATCTCTGCATGAGGGTTCAATGCCTGGCTGGCAGCTGCAGGTGAGCCTTGCCTATGCCCTGCTGCTCAACCACTTTGGAAATGCTTTACTGCAAAGAGCTCTCAGGGATTTGGGAGTGCTGTCTGGCAGGTAAGGAAAGATCAACAGTGAGCAGCAGGACCATGTGAATCCCATGCATGATACAAAGGGCATCTCTTATTGCTAGATTTTAAATGTTTGTGATTTTAAAGAAGCATTTGTGAAAATATTGATGTAACTGTTTCTCTTGTAATACTCCAGCACGTTTTTCCAGCTGTGTGTGATGGTTCTGGAGAGCTTTATTAAAAACTGTGTTAAAAACTTACCATAGCCAACTCTTCCAGCGTCTTTCCACTTCCTTCTTTAGCTAAAAAGAAAACAAAATTCAGACAAATCAGGACATGTCTGGGACAGCTCATACAGCACCATTGGGGTGTAAAACCCAGCCCTAAGGAGTTTCTGGCCCTAAAGAACAGGAGCAGCACCTCGGGCAGCCCTGGGGACTCCGGGCACGGCAGATCCCAGCTGCTCCCTTATCCCAACGGGGTCATTATTTATTATTTATTCCGCCGGCGTTATTATCCCAGGGGACCCCAGCCCAGCAGCCCCCGGCACTCCGCACCGTAATACTCGAGCCAGTTCATCTGGCGGAGCTCCAGCGGCAGCCGCAGGATCGCCATGTCGTACAGGTTCTCGATCTCCTTCACCAGGCACTCGCCGTCCGCCCTCAGCCGCTCCAGCCGCCGGGTCACTGCGGGACAGGCGCCGTTAGCGCTGCCCTGCCCGAGCCCGCGCTGCTTCCCGCTACCAATCCCGCTCCCCTCCTGCTCCTCCCGCTCCCACCTTCGCGGTCGAAGTCCTTGAGGAAGGCCGCCAGTTTCCTGCTGCGGGAGCTCGAGCCGCCCTTCTTCTTGGCGGGTGCCATGGCGGGCTCTGTGTGGGGCCGCGTTCGAACCAACCGCCGCCTCAGCCCCAGCCAATGGCGGCGCGGCGCGGGATGATGACGTAAGGCAGCGCCGCCGGCCCGCGGCGGCCATGATGGCGGTGATGGCGGCGGTGGTGACCGCGCTGAGGGCCTGGGCAGAGGCGGCAGCGCGGGCGGAGGAGGCGGCAGGGACGGCTTTGGCGGCCTCGACCCCGCTGCTGGGCTCGCTGGCGGCGCTGGCGGCGCAGATGCGGGCGGCGCAGCGGCTGCCGTGGGACACGACGCCGCTCGTCGCCTTCCCGGAGCTGCGGGCGCGCCTGTGGCAGAAGCAGCGCGGCGCGGCCGAGGCGCTGCTGGAGCAGCTCGGCGGGCGGCGGTGAGGAGGCGGCCGGGGGCCGGGCGGGCAGGGGGCGAGGGCCCGGCTGACCCCGCTGTGCCGGCAGGGAGGAGCTCCGGGCCGTGCGGGACGCTGTGGGCACCGCCGCCACCGCCGTGCTGCGGCTCTACGAGGAGCGGGGCCCGGCCGAGCTGGGGCTGCCGGCGGTTCTGCGGCGCGGGCCGCGCTGCCCCTCGCTGGCCGACGTGTTGGAAGGGCTGCAGGACGTGGAACGGCACTACCGGCGCCTGTATCCTGCTGGGGGGCTCTGGGCAGCGCTTGGGGGGGCTGTTTTCTGCTTGTTGTCCTTATCGGGTACGAAGGTACTTGGAGTGCAAACTGCTCCTGCAGCGCCTCAGCTTGGACAGCTTGGCAGATGTGGAAGCCCTCCCGCAGTCCTGGGAGAGGATTTTGGAGCGCTACAGAGAAGATGACGTTGTTAAAGGTACTTCTGGGTACTGTGACCCGGCTTTTTCCCAGGGGACAGGCCTGGCTGTGCTGGTCTCAGGAGCAGTGGGTGATCCTGCTCAATCTTTGTGACCTGCTCTGAGATCTTGGTCAGCTTCGGTTGAAAGTACTCACCATCACAGCTGGGCACAGCTGGAAGCAACATCCTCCCTCAGTGTAGCAAGGGTTCAGTCACCTGTTTCACTGCTCAGTCAGTTTTACCTTTTTTTTTTAATTACCTTTAGGAACAAGTTTTTGGTGTTCAGAATACAGGTAAAGCACATTAAGCTGACAGGGTTGTTGTTTTCTCTCTGTCTCAGATACGCTGCTGAAGGTCTCACTGTTCGTGGAGAACCATCGGGAGCTGACCTGCTCACCTGGCTCCTGACAGGCAGCAGGGACTGGCACTGCCCAGCTTCTGGCGTGTTCTGTGATGCTGCAAAGGGGATGAGGAATTGAGAGAGCTCTCCTGGTGCTTTTTTTGAAAGCTCAATGAGTTGAGTCTTGGCCTCAGCATGAAATGCTTGAACTGTGCCATTTTCAAGTGGCAATGGCCTTGGTCTCAGAAGAAGAGGCTGAGCTGAAAAAGCCATGAGGATGGAAGGGAGTCACCTCCAGCTGTGGAATTTGTCCTTTCCTTCTCCTGATGTGGATGTTTTGTATCATGGAAAAAATGTTGATACTTACATGAGGTGCTGCAGATATGTAAGAGTCCTTCAGGCTGGTGCCATGAAAGGTGTTTGGGCTCCRTCCTTACAAATAAAGAAAAGATGTCWGATTAGKGCTTAGAAACAGKGGTCACCTCATGTCCTTGAACAGTGTGTTTGCATTCATCCTACCTGGGCATGCACATCTGGCTTGAAAATGTAATTATGGAGGTGCACGGATGCCTGAGTTCTGACATGGGCAGTTCTCAAGGGTGTTGCAGTACACTGAAATCAGTCTTAAAATGTCACTTTGGTAGGCATTGCTGATGGTTCTGAGACACCTTTTGTTGGCCATGGCACTGATCCTCTGAACGGTTCTGGGAAGCAGTGGAGCGTTTGTTTCCAAATTATGTATTTGGTGAGGAGCTGCAGCTTCTCTGAGAAAGCCAATAAAGAACTGCATTGGACACATTGTGGGTGTGTTTGTTGCTGTGTCCCCAACCCGGGGCGTCCCTGTGGCCACCTGAGGGCACTGCATGACCCACAAACAGCCCTGCTGGGGGGTGCCAGGGCTGGGAAGGTGCTGGCTCGGGGCTGGGGCTGCCAGTGCTCCCATCAGGGATGGGGGCTTCACGAGTTCTAACTGCAGTGCTTCACACACAGCTCTAATTGCAAAGAAACCCCCTGGCTCTGGGTGGAGGTGAGGTGGGTTCTGCTCCTGGCTGGGCTCACAGAGCTGTACAGCCTTGTGCTTCTGACAGGATTTGGAGCAAAGCTGGTGGATCAGGAGTGTCATCCTTGCTGTATCATTGTCACAAACAGCAGATCATGGTGAGCTTGGATGCAGAATTGTCTTTGCATGCTATACAACCCTTCAACACCCCTCTTCCGTCAGCCTCTCTTCAGGACAGCTGCACAATGAACAAATGGATATAAATCCTGGAAGATGTTCAGCACAGTTCAGTGGTGGCCCTTCTGCTTCTCCCAGATGTTTGGGCCCTGATGCCTGTCTTTGTGCTAACAACAGCCCTGCTAAAAGTGCTGAGGGAGCTTTCTGCATTGAAAGTGGCCATGCCCTTACTCTGACTGACTGAAATGGGGTGAAGGAGGTACTCACTGAAATTTTGGTGTGATTAATTCCTCTGTGTTGTTCCTGGTTGATGGGCCATGTCATCAGCTGCATTTGTCTGCATGGTTCTGCAGGGTGTGAGTGAGTCTCTGCATCAGAGCTCTCTAATTGGGATCAGCTGTGGGTTTGTTCCATTCCAGATCTGGATGTTGTGTAAGGATGGCTGCCAGGGACCCCATTGCTGATGAGGACACGGTTCCCTGTGTGCAGAACTCCCTTCAGCTGGCATTTTCCTGGGAGCCACGGGGGGTTTGAGGGTTCCCCCATGAGCAGAGCCAGGGTGGACATTCAGCCTTTCAGTGTCATGTGCTGGCAGGCAGGTGGGAAGGCCACTCCTGCTCCTCTCTGCCTGGCAGAGGCCGAGTCAGACTCCTGCTCACAGCACAGGGGTGCCTCTGGTGCCAGATTTCAGCACCTTCCTGAAGACCAGGACAAGAGGGAGGTGAGTGAGAGCAGCAGCTGCTGCTCCAGCTGCCTAGGGAGCCAAATGCAGGGTCAGGGGGATGCCTTTTCCTTGGTCCTAAAATTAAGATCAGTTAGGAGGTAAAGGGTTTTTATCTTGGTATTTAGGAAGGATCCTTCTGGTGCAAGACTTCATCAAGGTGGAGTATGCTGACATGTCCACCTGATAGATTGAGTACAATTTTACAGATTTTGAAAATTAGTGTATTTAATAAAGATGCTTCAATGAAAGGCATGAATGAACAGTGTGATATTTTCTCATCGAGGTATTCCCTCTTAGATGGCTTAATCTTAGTTTATGGGATGTGTTTTAGAGGGGCTTTAGATTTGCAAGATAGCATAAGGCTTTCCAGCTTTCAGCTGCAAGGCCTTTAGGATGTTTGCTTTTCTGGCTTAACAGAATGTCAGGACTGTGTTAAATTATCAGACTTAAGGAAATACAAGTATGTATGCTAAGAGCAAAAGTACATAAAAAGTATATAAAAGGCAAAAAATCATTGTGGCATCAAGGGACTGCAGCCTGTGCTGTACCTCAGTGGGTAACGCAGAACTAAGGGCTCTGAGACCAACTGGTAAAATACATGTAACCATAAAAATAAATCCAAGTGCCTTTATTTTTGGAGTAGAGCTCTTAAAGTATTCTTGTATGGGGATCTGTCTTTGAGGACTGCAATAAAATGCAGTTAGCAGCTGGAGCTACCTTGTTAAAGGAAAATTGTCAGGAAACACAGAGCTCACACTTTGATTTTCAGCTTTGCCTCCTGCTAAACTCCATTGGGAAACAGTTATTCTTCACTTACAGGAAAAGCACAAACTAAATTCAGTTACTAAATTCAAGTGCCCACAAACTTTTATAAGGAGCACCTGACTTGTATATGGTTGTTTTGTTTCCTCCCATAGGGGTGAGCTCTGTCTTTGCAGTTCTGCTTAGAAATGGGGACCTGCTGTTGGAAACAAGAGACTTCCAAAACAAACCCAAAAGTTTTGCTTCAGCCTAAGCTGGTGGATTTGAAACAGATTTCAAAACTGAGTGTATTACAAAAGTCCACAGTTATGGAAAAGACAAAGGATTTGGCACCTGAACTGAAGTGTAAAGTGACTCCAAGGCAGAAATATGTGATAAAAAGCTTTGTGATTAATTTAATAAACCAAGCATTGGTTTCACAAGTCCCTATGGTTTTTGTGCTTATTCTTTGAGACTTTCATCTTGGCCTGAAGCAGAACTCCTTTGTGAATTTGCTGAGGGACTGCTTGAGTACTTTTTGTGCTCTGAAATACAGCAAACATTCTCCACTACCTGCTAGCTGGCTTTTTTGCTTCTTCCCCACAAGCTTGGCTCAGTGTTTCTCTAGTGCTTGTGACTTTGTCACAGCTTTCGCCCTGTTGACCTCCAAGGAGGGACAAATTCTGCTGATGCACTGGGTGCAGTGAGTGGGGACACATCTGGCCTGCAGCACTGATGAGCTTTCCCACCTGGGCCATGCTCAGCACACAGGTCTTGCGTTGTCCTTTCAAGGACAGGCACGAGCAATTTTCTGATGAGCTGATGTGATCTGACCCCCAACCCCCCAGGGCTGCCTGTACTGCATATGACAGAGCCTGTTCTCATTGCCCATCCTGCAGAGGTTTCATTTCAATCCTCCCTTCCTGCTTTTCCCCCCAACCCTTTCCCTCCTCCTGTGAACATAGATCTGCAGTAGGTGTCTCCTGAACTAGCCTGAGCTCCCTGTCCCAAGCATCTTCCTGACTAATTCTTTCCAGATGTCTGAGAACTTTTATGTTTAGCAGTCTTTCTCAAGGTCTTCATTCATTCTCTGAAAGGGCAAACCTATTTCCTAGTATTTGAAAATTCAGACTGATCAGTGAAATATTTTAGGTACCACTGCAGCCTTCCACCCCTGAATTAGAGCATTACAGATATCCATAAATAGCACAGAAATTTATTTTCCATAGCTTACAGCTCCAGGGCTGCCTATGGAGTCCTGAAAATCCTCTTAAAAAAAAAAACAAAAAACAAACAAAACTCCAATGGCTACATTTATACTCAGCAAAGTGTCAGGTTGTTGGCTTGGACTTTTCCAGCTACAGCAGCTTGGAGAAATTAGGAGATGTGTCCAGTGTTCCTCTGACTGGGACCAACAATGGAAAGTGTAAGTGGCTCTGCCCATCCTCTTGCCCAAGTTTCCAGCTTAACTTTGTTTTTGGGGAGATGTCTGTTCCTTCCAAAGGGATTTGGCTCCCTTTGGGGAGGTAACTGGGCACATGGTCAGTGGCTCCTGCTGCTGTGAGCTGTGTCCTGTCCTGGCTGTTGGAGCTGCTGCAGCCTCAGGCTGTTCTAAAGGCTGTGTTGGTGCAGCTCTGGGGACATGTGCAGCTCTGGGGACACGGGCTGTCTGTCACCCAGAGCCAAATGAGACTGAATGCAGCATTGAAGCAATGCCTGAGCCACTCTGCCTCTCCAGCACAGGCTCTGGCTTGTCTGGAAGTCACATCTTGTGGCTTCCCATGTGTGTCCAGCGGCTTTTCATCCTTGCCCTGCACTCTGTGTGCAGTGAGGCTTGCAGCAGGTTTTGGCTGATGGAAAAAAGCTTTGGGCTGTTCAGTGGAACTTGGGAAATTCCTGTCTTGAACTTTAATTTGCTTCAGGATTTACCTCGCATGGTACATGGAGATTGCAAAATGCCTTTGGTGGGTGAGACCAGGCTTCCCTGGGCTCAGATCCTTGCCATGGAATGGTTCTGTGCTGGGGAGCAGGAATGGGGATGTGCTGGAAGGATGAACTTGCCATGTTGCCCTGTACCCCCACTACCTCCCCAGGTACCAGTGCCTCCCCACAAGTCAGAACATACAGAAATGTTAAGCATCCATTTAATTTCCCAACAAAGCACCCTGGGATTCTGTTCTCTGTGCCCCAGCACAGCCACCTCTTCACCAGGGCTGGCATGGGGTGGCTCCCTGTCGTCCCTGTCCTTCTCTCCACAGCCCAGACAGTCTCTAGGCTGCCTGGGGAAGGCAGAATGAAGAGCACCAAGCCAGTAAGTCTCCTAACCATTCTGCTATGTGAGGAATGAATCCAAGAGCCTTTGCACACTATTAATCTTTTCCAGTTCCTAAGAAAGCAAACGATCTCCTCCTGCTCCCATAAATTCAACCTCTCTCTCCAGCTTCTCCCCTGGTGTTTGAACTGTTCGCCAAGAGCTTTATTAAAACCTACAAGATGCTGTTTTGTTCCTTACTGAATCCTAAACAACTGTACTAGATGGAGAAGAAATATTTGGTCCTGTCAGCTTTAGAGCATTTTTGTGTGTAGTCCATGGCCACTTGTCAGCCAGGGACCAGCCTCAGCCCCACACTGAGCCCAACAGGACCTTTGCTCTGCTCCTGTCAGGTTGGGAGATAAGTTCAAGCCTGCCAGACCTCATGGCCTCATGTCCAAAAGCAGCTGGCAATGATCCATATGGGGATAGCAGAAGGGATGTTCCCCTGGATGCAGCGTGGTCCTGTGGCACCTCCCCGTCCTGTGCCACACCATGGCCAATATCTGCAGCTTGCCAGTGGCCCTGGGGACAAGCTGTGCTGGGCAGCTGCCACATCCTGGCAGCTTTCCTGACACCTCCTCTGCTGCTCTGAGTGGAGAGGCTTCTGCTGCAAACCCCCTGCATGTTCCCTTGGCGTGACCCAGCCAGTGCCACCGCTGGGGAGTGGGGCAGCAGGGGATGGTCCCCAGCTGCTGGTGTGAGCAGAGAAGCTGCAGCTGGTGCTGGGCAGCTGTGGGTGTGCTGGGACAGCCAGGGTGTGCTGGGACAGCCAGGGTGAGGCTGGCAGGTCCTGTGGGGGCAGCAAATGTGAGGTGCACACCAGAGCCCTGCCAGCTGCCGTGCGTCACCGCTGGTCCTTGGCGCATCATGCAATGTGTCACAGGCTTCTCTCTTTCATTTCCTAACATTCCCTCAGTCTGAAACTCATCAACCAATGCTGAGAGAAAACACTCGCAGAGAAAGCCAAAGCAGAAGTGAGCAAAGCTGTTCCTTTGGCTGGGTTCCTCCAGCTCCTTGTGTCCTGCTACTTGGTTTGAGCAAGTCCCACCTTCCCCTGCCCTGTGCACCTGAGCCATGGCGAGGGAGGGGACAGCAGCAGGGAGATCTCTCGTTGTGGCTTTGCCAAGGAGAACTCCCTTTCAGGGAGAACTCCCTTTTACAGTTCTGGTACCTCTGCCCAAACCCCAGGGAAGGGGGTGAGAGCAGAGTGGGAAGACAAGGCTATGGAGCATGGCTTGCACAAGGAGTGCTTTTAAACTTCATCAATCTGCTTGTGAGTCAGATGGCAGGAGCAGGAGAGGGGAGAAGTGAGGGAAGAGGGATGAGGGATGAGAAGCCCAGAGGAGAAGCAGCCTGAAGCAGCTCTGGAACCAAGAAGCCCACAGCTGCTCTGCTGGAAGCAGGGACTGGGGGACACCTGAGGCGGTGACAGAAAGTTCTGCCTGTGAGGAACCTGAACGGGAGCCCCTGCACAAGCCCCACCTGGGGAGCCAAGAGCTGAGCCCTGGCACAGCAGGGTTTGGGCAGGTGCCCCCCATCCTGAGCTGCATCACGCCTGGCAGCTGGGGTGCCACCCCCCCTGCCTGTGGAATGGGGAGACAGGGAACCAGGCACGTGGAAAAGCCCCAGAGATGAATAATCCAGCCCAGCTCTTGCTGGACACGGCTCCCCCAGCTCTGAAAGGCTTTTTGGTCAGGTTTAATGAGATTAGCATGTAAACTCTGGAGATGTCAGCCTGCTGGCAGCTCCCTGTTCAGTAGTTCCTCGTGTGCCAGGGAATGATGTTCTTTTCATTGGCCTTGACTCTGCTGGATCAGCCTGTTGCTCTGCTTCTCAATTAGCTGCATCTGCGTGGCAGTAACGAGCTGGAGGTCACAGAGCCCAGAGAGTGGTGCTGCAAAGTTCACTCGTGTGGAGGGGAGCTCTCTGTGCCCCCCATCCAGTGGGTGCTGGGGCTCTGCACCCAACCTGCCCCCTGCTCTCCCTGGGAGCCCCACTGGGGTCCAGACCCTGCTTATCACTGCACTGGTGACACTACACAGTGCTCTGCTGCTGGAGAGGCTGTGCTTCTGAAAGCTCCAGTCTGGGGCTGTGCTGACATTATTGAAGCTACTGGTAATAAAACATGTCACTACAGGGGCCAGGGCCACATCCGATCCTGCGAAGGGAAAGCAAAAAATCCAAACAAAACCCAAAACCTCCAAAAGGCTCTAACCAAGCACATGCTGACGGTAGGGCTGGATTTCCAGGGATGCAGCCCCTGTTCCTGCCAGCCTGGCAGGATCAGAGGCACCTCCTGGCCCTGCTGGGCTGGCCCTGCTGCAGGGACAAGTGGCACACGGGAGTCACAGCTTCCCAGTGCCACATCCCTGTGCTTGTGCCGAACCCTCCCAGTGCAGGCAACTGCAATGAAATGCTGTTGATGCCTCTGCCCTCCCATCAGGGATTAGGACATGCTGGAGCAATTTGCATGGGGATGAAACTTGGAAGTAATGGCAAAGCTGAGGGAATATGATATTATTTATTATTGCCAGTTGCAAAGGAACAGCAGCAGCCTCCAAACTTGTATAACTCTGGAACATGACTATTATTAGAACGCAAAGTTAGCAAGCAATTAGCTAATTGCAATTCACATTGTCTGCTGGCAATTACAAGGAGAACAGTAATAAACCCCAACAGATGGAGCTCAAATGGGTCATTCTCTCTTTTTTATTTTTTTATTTTTCCATCCCCAGAAGGCATTTGCTATGAGCTAAACTCAGGTTCTAACTAGGGTTCATGAAAGCAGCCAGCCTGTGAGTCAGCGTGCACCGGGGTCCCTGCAGGCCATGGTCCCACACCCCAGCCCTGCACATGGAGCTTGTCCTGTCCAGACCTTCCCAATGACACAGTTTTGAGGCCAGAGAGTTCAGCTAAAAGTGCTGTGGTTCCTGTCATTTACTCTCTGCCGTGGTGTTTTTTTAGCAGCCGTGGAAAAGTGGGGAGCAGAGAAATCCAGCTGCAATCTGTCGTTGTTCCCATCCAGCTCTTCACAGCTGCACAACTTCAGGTAATATTTCCTCTTCTCTCTCCAGCACTGACACAAAGCGATGGTGCCTCCCTCAGCATGATTTCTAAATCTTTTGAGGTTATTTGAGGGATTTTCATTCCCTTCTGAGGCTGAGGCAGAACAGGGATCTCTGCAAAGGTGAGCAGGTGACAAAGCAGCGCTCTGCTTCCCCTCTCCTGTCACAAGAGATACCAGAGGAACAGCTCCCACAGGGCAGAGATATCTCATTGCTTTTGTTAGAAATGCCTGGGTGATGCAGCACCAGCACATGACAGAAGGGTAGAACATAAGCCCTGGACTCAAGGAATCACTCAGTGTATGGTTTACATCTGTTGGAATCAAACCCAGATGTTCCCACCTGTGACACTTTGCTGTCCTCTGGATGGGTTTTGTGCTCTCAGTGTTAAAGGGATGCTGTGACAGGTGTCTGCTGAGGGGATGAGAAATCATTCCCTACCTGTAAAGCATTTCTCTGTGCAGCATGTCAGGGTCCAGGCTGTGGCACAGATCCTGTGTTTGATGCCAGAGGCATTCAAGGGGCACACATGATAGCCCCAGTGC
The DNA here is from genome assembly GCA_013186435.1 of Turdus rufiventris. Taxonomy (NCBI): domain Eukaryota; kingdom Metazoa; phylum Chordata; class Aves; order Passeriformes; family Turdidae; genus Turdus; species Turdus rufiventris. The sequence goes on along the minus strand of PYHW01010420.1, from coordinate 31,874 downwards.
CCCAGGTGCTGCAGCCTGGCACACAGCAGCCTGTTCCTCCAGCTTACAGGGCATGCAGGAGTGTGGCAGCAAGGCTGCTCTGATGTGTGGAAACTCATTCTGCATTTCAGATACATGGAAACTTCCTGCATTTCAGATACATGGAAACTTCCTGCACTTCAGATACCTTCTCAGAGTAGGGACCAGTATGGGCAGATTTGGCCTTAAAAGGTATTCTGAGAAATATTTCACTAAAGAACTTTATATCTACATTCAGATGCTTTGTGGCCATGGAAGGAGCTTTGCCCTTTTCCTTTCTGAATGCTGGCGGTGCAGTGACTATGGCAAAAGAACATTCTTGTTTTGGGTCAAGCTGACACAGACACAGAGAGAGCTGGGTGATCTGAAACAGATTAGGCCCAGCAATATGAATTTCATGAATAGTAATACAAACCCACTGCACACCTTCAGCTGATATTAAACAGGGGATGGGTTGGAATTCATCTCAGAGCAAAAGCATTATAATGAAATGGAAACATCAGGTTTTACTTAGAACCCCCAGGTTTCCCATAGGAGGCAGTTTATGTAGTGCCCATTTATTAAAGACAAATGCTATCATTTGGAACATATCTCACAGAGAGCAGGGGACTGGCTGATGCAGGGGAGCAGTAACTGGAGATGGAGCTTTGCATTTACAAGCCGTTGTTTTCAACAGGCTGTGCATGTACCACCAGGTGTGATGAAAGCTGCCAGGTGCCCCAGTGTCCCCCTGGCCCTGCCTCCCACCATGCACAGCCCCACGAGGCCCCGAGGTGAAACACGCTGGACTTCAATGAGCATTTAACAGCAGACAGAAAGATAATCCTGTTATCAGAAGCCAGGTAATTATGGGCTAAAATGAGCAGGTATGGATGGGGGGGCCCAGCTCTGGCTCCAGGTGCTGAGCTCTGCTCTCTGCTCCAGGAATGCCTTGAAATGGGAGCCAGCTCCTGCAGAGCATCTGCTGGGGCTGCAGGAGACCTTGGCCAAGGAGCAGGGAC
>PYHW01010420.1:16617-26943 GCA_013186435.1 Turdus rufiventris | reverse complement strand
GTGGCAATGCCAACATGATGGAAGGGCAGGTGCCCCTTGGTGACCCCACCACAGCTCACAGGAGCAGCCCCCAGCCCTTACCCAGCCCCTGCCAGGTGCTGCTGTGAGAAACTGAAAACAGGAGCAGGATTTATCCTCAGGAAAAGGCAGCACACCCTGGGACCCCTCAGGCACCACGTCACCTTCCCGTGGTCTCCTGAGACCAAACCCTACTCCTGGTTTTCTTTTTTTTTCTGCTGCTTCTCCACTGAGTTAAAACGATCTAAATCCCAGCCAGAGCCGTCCTGGTGGGAGCTGGGAGCCGGCAGATGTTTTGCAAGAGGCTGGGAGAGTCTCCCCAGCCCGGCAGGCTCCGAGCCCAGCCCAGTGCTGCTCCCCAGGCTGCAGCAGGCAAGGCTCACACGCACGTCCAGCCTGGCTGCCTTGTTCGTTTTTCCAGCAGCCAGAATTTCATCTTTTCCACCTCCACGCTGCCAGCAGAGCCCTTATCCACTGCCCTGACACCTCCAGGGTTTATTTCCAGCTGAAGCACGCTGCTCCCATCTGTGCTGCTGCTGCTGGCTGCTGGTTATTAAGTTGGTGCTGTTGTTGGTCCTCCTGCCTCCATTCAGAAGTTGGCAGTCCTTAAAAGCTCACTCATTTTGGGAGCCTAGTGGCAATTCCAGCCTGGTTCTTTGGGATGGGTTAACTCCTGCTCTCCCACCAGCAGCAGTTGTGCCTGGTTCTGATTAACGTGATGCAGAAAATCCAGCGTGCTCTCCACGCTGCTCATGGGAGATGGGAAGGGGTAAAACAGTGAAAATTGCCTGGAGGCAGGAGATATGCTGGATTACTGTGAGCTGCAGGTGCTGTATCTCCTGGCTGGGAAGGGCAGAGTCCTCACAGAGGGACAGTGACTGCAGCAGTGATGCGAGAGGATGTGGGTATTTCCCCAGAAATGTAAAAATTAAATTGTAAAATTGTCAATCTGATCACCACTCATTGCCTTCCCACCTGTCAAGGTATTCTTGGGGAGGTTTAGGCTGTGAGTAAGGAATTCACTGCCTGGAGAAGTGCAAGTCTCACAATGATTCCCCAGGAGAGGCTGCTCCCCTGGACATGGTCACTGTTTAACAGAAAACTCCAGCAAATCAAACATGTCTGAATTGCCCCTGGGTACAAAACTCCCAAAGCACGTGGGTTAGAATGACCAGCAAAGAGCGAGCTGAGGGTTTGTGGCCCCTGAGCAGATTGTTTGCAAATCCTCCTGCTCCAGAGGTTCCCTCCGGGCTGCAAGTCAGAGCTAATGCTAAAAAAATATTTTTTATGCAAGATCAATTCTGAAGTGAAACCATTGACCATCTGGCTCTGACAATCCTGAAGCTCATGGCCATTTATCTCTGTCCAAAAGTGTGTTTAAAGACACAATAGGAATCTTCCTTTGGGGAGAGAACGGAGTTTATGTTTGGCCTTCAAATGTCAAATCAAACACCAAAGCTTTGGGAGGCACATAAACACCAGAGAACAAACAGGCTTGCTCCATACCTGAGATGAAGCTTGATTTTGGATGCAAAAATGTGTTTATTTTCTTGGAAAGAAGCTGGCTCTGGCCTTTCAGCTGTTACAGATTTTCTCAAGGGAATAATTTTCCTAGCAAACCTTGTTCCTTCTGTAATCCTTTGTAGCAACTCACCGAGTCATGCTGCCCTTGCTTTAAAAATACATTTTCAAGGCCCATTAGCAAATTCACAGGTTTTTTTTATACACTGAGAATTAAAGTGAAAACATAAGACCCAGCAAACTATTTTCGCTTTATATACAGCCTCCCCAGTAAACAAGTGTTGCAAGAGCCTGTGTGCTGCCGGCACAGCAGAGGGATGGGAAGCAGAATGTGGTCACATGTGGTTTTATTCAGCGAGTTATTTATATAATCTGAAGTATAGTAACAATGTCCTTGGATCCAGAGTCTCCCAGTCCCTGCTGCTGGTGCCTCTTGGCATTCCCACTGTGTCTACACGGACACCCCTGAGCTCCCAGTGCTCCACTTCCTCATGACACCACTCCTGATTGCTGGCAGTTTGTCCTGCAGGGCTTTGGACGCATTTCCAGAGCTGCATCCTCTCATAGTCCAGCATCCCATGTCCTGGTACATCCTCCTGTGTCCTGATACTCCCTTGGTACATCCTCCTTTGTCCTGGTACTCCTCTGGTACAACATTCCATGTCCTGGTACTCTCCTGGTACATCCTTCCATGTCCTGACACTCCCCTGGTAAATCTTCCCATGTCCTAGCACTCTCCTGGTACATCCTCCTGTGTCCTGGTTCTCCCTTGGTACATCTTCCTGTGTCCTGGTACTCTCCTGGTACAAGACTCCATGTCCTGGCACTCCTCTGGTACATCATTCCATGTCCTGGCACTCCCCTGGTCCATCATTCCATGTCCTGGCACTCCCCTGGTCCATCATCCCGTGTCCTGGTGCTTCACATGGATGTTCAGCATCACCTGTGCCTGCGGCTGGGCAGGAGAGCTTTGTGAGAATGTCTGAAGGACAGTGTGTCCCAGGTGCCAGCATGGCCTCATGCTCCCTGCTTCTCACCTCCCTCTGCCTCCTCCAAGGCCCAGTTTTGTGCCTAGAGATGTCCAAAAGCACTGTGACTCTTCCTCCTCACTTTCCCTGCAGTACAGCATCCGTTCCTCTGCCTTCCCAAAGCCAGCACATGCAGTGATGCTCCCTGTTTCCCCCACAGGTCAGATCCAACCCCACAGTTTTGGGCTCTGCTGCACCCCGTGTGTCTCCCTCTGGGCTGGGGAGGCAGCACAGCAGCACCCCCGGTTCTCTGATGGGTGCAGGACAGGCATCGAGTGCATGGACTGTGCAACATTGCAGACTAGTGGCACAGGAGGAGATCAGCTGGGGCTGGGAAGGGCCAGGTGAGGCCAGAGCAAACCTGACCCCCTCAGCAAACACCTGATCCATTCCCTCTGAACAAACTGTCTTTAATCGTGCTGGCATTTAGAGGGTATGGTCAGCCATTCTCCATGCAGGTGGATGGAATTCTTTATTGTGCCTATTTGGTTATATCCTGGATAGCAATGAGGATTATCCTCAGATTTTTTTGTGTCTCACTCAGAGTCCCTAGCACATGTTTATCATTTTCTTCTCCCTTTCAGGCTATGCCAGCAATCTCCTGAATTTCTTAAACTGAACCTGTGAAATTTGATGGTTGGACAGTGTATCTGACATATTCCTCTAAAATTCAAATGTGCTTCTCATACTGATTTATGCTATCCACTCTATTTTATCTCTAGTATTTCTCATGTAATTCTGTGTCAGAAAGGAAGGTCAGGCACGACACTGCTCTGAATTTCCAAGGAGCAGCAGTAGGTGGCTGGCTTGGATTTCTTTAGTCTGGTTTGTGCTTGTTTGTGCAGGCGAAGCCTTCTTCATGGCAGGGGCAGTCAGAGGCTTGGGCTGGGCAGGTCCTGCCCCTTGGCCCCGGTGCTGCAGGCACACCAGGGGCAGGGTGGGGTCCAGGGCAGTGGTGCTGGCACTGCCCAGGCCCTGCTGCTGTGCTTTGGTGCTGTGTCCCAGCACAGGCAGCTCAGCCATCCTGCTCCACTCTTGGCTGCTTTTCTGTTATAAGCCAGGAGTTTAAAACTTGAAATAACCAAGGATAATTGCCTACATTTAGGGGGAGGGTGCTGCTTCTCTTTCTGAGCCAAAAGGAAGACAATTTATCAAAAATAAAAATTCCATAGGTATTCCTACACTCTCACGCACATTCACACCCTGTTCCTGTGGAGCTGGATGGGTGATTTGGAACAACCAGGTGTCCCCATACCAGATTTTGGCACAACCTTTCGTGTCATGCTGTCCCCCTGGGGTGCACCCAAGGCTGGTGGGGGCAGCTAGCTTGGCTCTGGGGCCACAGAAGGGTTACAGGCAGTGCTCGGTGCCAGGAGCGATGCTGAGCTCCATGAGTCTGTAATTGCAAATGTGGAGTTGTGGTACCGAGGGAATTCAGTGAATCCACAGATTTCATATCTCCACTGACCTTCTGCGGCCCATAAATGGTCTAAATGCTGGTTCCTCTTGTCTGTGGCCAAGTTAGCTCTTGGGTTTTTGAGCAAGAACTGGCCATCATTTGGCAGCGGATTTGAGGCTGTATGGAGTCATCAGCTCCGCTTCTCAAAAGCTTTTTTCAGAAGTATTTTCTCTCACTGAACCTTTAACTGCTGCCCTCATCCCAGCGCAGCCCTTCCCTGCTCTCGTTGCATCCCCACGTCCGTGCCTGCTGTGAGGCTGCTCCTCTGCCACCCAGCAATGCTGCTCAGTGGTTTGAGGCAAATGGGCTCTGCTTCCCCACCCAGGCACTGTGCACAGCTCCCAGCTCTGTCCCCTGAGAGCTGGAGGCAGGCAGGAGGAGATGGGAATGCCCAGACCAGGAGCTGCCCCAGGACATTGCACAAGCAGAGGATTTGCAGGAGGGATCCAGTGGCACCACCACACACCAGCGTGTGCTGGGAGGAGGCTGGCAGAGAAACTTCTTTTCTTTTCAAGTGGCCATCCCACGCCTGTGTCTGCCATGGCCAAGTGTTTCCAGCTCTCAGAAGAAATGGCACAAGTCAATCTGCTGTCCCCTCCACTGTGCCCTGGGCTGAGCCGTGGTGGCACTGCCACCATCCCTGCTCCTGCCATGCCCCTCCTGCCCTCTCCTGCCCTCTCCTCCCACCCAGTGTCCACAGCAGAGGAGTGCCCAGCCCAGTTCTCACTGCTCAGTGGCCCCTGACCCAGGCTCAGTAGCCATCGAGCCCAGGACCTGTGTCCAGGGACAGCCAGGCTCTTCTCCAGCCCTGCAGAAATCCATGGTTTGGCTCTCTGCTTCCTCCCATTCTGCCCAAGTTTATTTTCCTTGTTTTCTGTTTATGAGCTAGGGGAGTATTGAATTTCCCAAAGTCACTGCCATCCATTGCCACAGGTCTCGCACACAAAGACTCCCTCAGTGCCAGGATCCAAGTTTTGCAATTGGATCAGTTCCCTTTCCCTTCAACCATTGTGGAAACAGCCTTTGTTTTGCTTCTGGATCTTGTTCCTCAGGCCCAAATCAAGGGCCACTGTCCAAGGCTGGGTTTTTTGAAATCCGATTTCACTGCTTTAATGAAAACAGCACATTTCAGGGGATGGGGCTGAGGTCCTTGAACAGTAGGATTTTTTCTGCAGGACTCGTATATCTGCAAATGCTGCACTGCCCAGCCCTGCTAGTTCCCTCCAAACAGCAGGAACAGGAGGGACAGGGCAAAAATGCTCCTCAGGAAACTTGTTAAAAGAGAAAGCTGGCTCAGAATCTCCATTCCAGCTGCAGACAGCCAAGGTTGAGCATCCTGTGCCCTCGAAGGGGCTGGGGAGCCTGGCAGGTGCAGGATTCCTTCCACCTGTGTGGGGAGCAGGCTGTGGCAGTGGCTGTGGCCAGTGGAAGCCACTGTCATGCTCTGGCTCCTCCAGAGCCTCTCTGGCCCCAGGAATGGGGCTCATTTCACTGGAATCACGCGTTGCCTCCGGTGGGAGATGCCTCTGCACCGTGTCCCGGCAAAGGGCAGCCGTGCTCCTCTGCTCCCTGCATGGGAGTCACACCAACCTCAGCCTTTCCTGATGAAAACTCCATTTATTCTGGGCCTGTAGGAGAGGAATCCCCTCTAACTGCGTGCTCAGGCATGTGCTGAAACTGCCCTTGTGTGTGTCAGAGCCAGGGAGCGGTTCTGTAATCGCCCATTTTTATTTAATTGTAACGCCTCTGTCCCACGAACTGTTCCAGATGCTCTTATGGTTCCTAGCTCTGGGCTCTAAACATGCTGTTCTCCTCACCCTGGTCCCCACCCTTCAAGCACAAACAATGGTTTTGCTGGTTTTTGAGCCTTTTTTTGTGCCAACGGGATGTGGGGAGAGAATCCCCTTCATGCCAAATTCAGTTGATAATAAAAAACAGGAACGGAGCTGGATGCCAGCTTCAGAGGGATGGGCAGCTCGGGCTGTGTGGGTGTCACCGTCACCCTGCAGCATCCTGGGCTGCCTCAGGGGTGCAGGTGAGGGGAGGGCAGCAGGGCAGAGGAGGCTGGAGTTTCACACAGGGATGGCAAGGGGAGGCTGCACACCCCAGCAGCGATGCTCCCAAACCCCAGCTACAGCCCCCAGCGGGTGCTGGGTGTTCCTGGTGAGCCCCAGGGATGCTGCAGGGGCAGAGGAACCTGCAGGTTCTGTGGCAGCGTGGGCAGAGCCCTGTGCCAGGCACAGCCAGGGCTGCTGCTGTGCCTGGGGAAGGGGGCTGAGGGCTGTGAGGATCCTAGGAGGATCCTGGGAGGGCTCTGAGGATCCTGGGAGGGCTCTGAGGATCCTGTGAGGATCCTGTGAGGATCCTGGGAGGGCTGTGAGGATCCTGTGAGGATCCTGTGAAGGTTGTGAGTATCCTGTGAGGATCCTGGGAGGGCTCTGAGGATCCTGGGAGGGCTGTGAGGATCCTGTGAGGATCCTGTGAGGTTCCTGGGAGGATCCTGGGAGGGCTGTGAGCATCCTGCAAGGGCTGTGAGGATCCTGTGAGGATCCTGGGAGGATCATGGGAGGGCTGTGAGCATCCTGTGAAGATCCTGTCAGGGCTGTGAGGATCCTGGGAGGATCCTGTGAGGGCTGTGAGGATCCTGTCAGGGCTGTGAGGATCCTGTGAGGATCCTGTGAGGATCCTGTCAGGGCTGTGAGGATCCTGTCAGGGCTGTGAGGATCCTGTGAGGATCCTGGGAGGGCTCTGAGCTCCCTGTACCACAGCATTTCCACCACCTGCATGTCACAGCCGGCGCCTGGCGAGCGCTGTGCCCGTGCTGGTGGCTGTTTGGGCAGCTGGCCCAGAGGGTCCCCAAAGCAGCTGCTCCATCCTTCCCCCTGCACAGCTGGTGTGGGGTTAACAGCCCCCTGCCACCTCTGTGCTCTTTGGGGAATCACAGCCTTGTCCCCACGCTGATGGCAGAGGTGTGAGGCACAGCTCCAGATGGGAAACTGGTGCCATCAGTGCTGGAGCCACATGGGGCCAGCGGCCAGAGGAAGGGGAGCCTTGCTCCCAGGATGGATCATTGCTCTGCTCTCTGCAGGTTCCCCCATCTCCTCTTTTATCCCTTCTTTATATATATTTCAGAATGATATAAATTCTCCGCTACGGACCCTGCTGGGTGAGCACAAAAGAGAACTTGCAGGCAGGCCCAAGAGAAAGGGAGGATAAAAAAAACCACAGGAGAAAATTAATAAAGCATTTGAGAAAGGGAGAGGATGCCTTGCTGGGAAAGTGTGTAGCACACAGGGCTCCCCAAAGCACATCAAAGCCTGACTCTGAAATTAGCCCAACTGATGGGAATGTAAAGCAGGGGATTCTCCCACTGAGCTGTGGATTGAGAGTCCCCCCACAGGCTGCGAGGCACTGACATTTGTATTTATCCAGGCTCGAAGCTCCATCATGGAGCTTTTCAAAGGGCACTGCTGGGACCCAGCAGGCCTCCTCCCCAGCATGGCAAACATGGCACTTTTAATTACTGCTCTGTGCCGGCACATGTGCCCGACCCCCACGCTAATTCTTGTTGCAATTACAGCGATCTAATTGAGTTTATTCATTCTCCGAAGCTTTTGTGTCTTTCTTCCTCTCGCTCCCTGCCGGTGAGAGCCGGGGTCTCCATTGATGGGGTAGGTATGGACAGAGCAGTGTCTGGCGCTGGCCCTGGGGTCTCTTTGTGTCCCCTGAGCTGCTGGGAAATGCCAAATCCCCCCCAAGGCAACGGCCCTGCTGACCCCGGCGCCGAGCGCGTCCGGCGGCGTGCGCCCCACGGCTCGGCTGGACAAGAGTTTTACGTTTCGATAGCAAAAATCACTTCAAATCGACGAGGAAACGGTGGCACCAAAGTGACAAATGGGCACTCCGTGCGCTGGGGAGGGAGCAGAAAGGTTTTGAGATTGACACTCAGCCCCGACATCAGTTTGTGTCCCCATCTCACCCCTTGACCTCTGAAGGTGCCCCAAGCAGCTCTGAGATTTGCCAGGTTCCCACCAGGGACAAAACGCTTTTGGAAGGCGGTTCCTGGCTGAGAGGGCTCTGCTCCCAGCCCTGGCACCAGCAGGTGCCCAGCAAGTGCCATCGGTGTCCCAACAGTGACCTTGTGACAGCCCCAGCTGTGCCCTGCAGCTGCTGCAGGGGGGAGCAGCACACAGCGAGTCCCAGGTGAGTCACTGGGAACAGCCCCTGGATGCTCCCACTCCAGATTTTTTTATACAATGGCAAATGTTGATGTCTACTGAAAACAAACAAACCCATTCACAAGTTTCTATTGGAAATAATTTGCCCAGAACACAAATAAAAATCCACTTTTTTTTTACTTTTTTTTNCATCCCTTGGGAGTGAATTTGGCCTCTTTTCCAGCACTCACCTCTTCTTTCTTTTTTTTCACTTTTTTCCCTTCTGCACTCTCTCTGGATTACAGGGCCATGGTGGGATGTGACATTCCAGCTCCAGGGGCTGCTGTCACTGCTCATCCCAGTGCACCTCTTGCTTTTCAAGCTTATTTAATCAACAATACAGAAAATAAAACTTGCTGGTGCTTGAAATTAAGATTTCCTCGTGCAATATCAGCTGAAGAAATGCTGTACCTCCTACAGGGAATCCAGCAAAGCTCCCACCTGAGGCAGTGCCAGGGCTGGGCTGGGGCTCCAGGGGCACCTCGGTTCCTGGGGGCTCCTGGAGGAGAATTTCTTGCAGGAGAACCTGATGGGAACATCTGCCAAGGCTTCTGTGGATGCTCTTGAAGAGGCAGCAAAGCAGACACATGGTGACTGGCACCCAGCCCAATGAGGGAGGAGGGGGAGGAATTAACTCTCATTTAAGTCCACTTTTGTTGTAAATAAACTATAATCACTTCAAACCTTTTGCTTAATCAGAAAAGGCTGTTGAACATTAAGTAAACCATCGGCAGACTTGTCTTACTGCTGGATTAGAGATATTAAATGCCAGCAAGGCTTGATTTTTTTAATCTGTCCTGCAGCTGCATTATTAAAACAAACACATTTGCAGACCTGCAAAAATCCAGAAATGAAAACAAAAGATGAGATTGAAGCTTTCCCAGAGGCAAGATCTGAAATCTGGATAATTTAAAAATCTACGTTTAGTCTTCATCTTTTGAACCAAATAATGGAGGGAAATGACACATAATAAAATTACCACTGGAATTAGCAGCACATTCTCTAACAAAGCCAGGTTAAAACTTAGGAATCCCTCTGCGCAAAGGCAACAGCTCTGGAGCCCTCTCAGTGCCCCGTTGGCACAGAGGACTCCTCTGCAGGCCCAGGTTTCTGCTGAGGAGAACAAACAGCTCTAGCTGTAAGAACAATGCCTTTTTTTTTTTTTTTTTTTTTTTTTTTTATTTTTCAGGAACTGGTGGGTTTTCTGAAAACTCCAAATTCTGGACTATAGTAAACAAGCTGCAAGAGGCTCTTGCAGTTCAATAAGTCTCACCTGTATTTGAAAAAATGAAGGTTTCTGGTTACCTCGGTGGCAGAGAACAGCTTGGAGGTGTGATGCCCTGGAGCCCATCTGGAGGCACAGAGCAGCCTGTACTCATCATTTACTCAAGGTTTGCGCGCTAATACTGACCAGAGAGCAGCTGATGGTGCCAGGAGTTCCAGGAGGCCACAGGGAGAGTGACTCAGTGTCTGCTGGGGCACAAAACCCCAGAGCTGCTCCCCAGAGAGCTGCTGGGGCCCCTGAGGATGAGGCACAGAGCCCTGCCCTGGCCAGGGTGTGAGCCAGCCCCTCCTTGCCTCACCCCTGTCACCCTGCCCACAGCTCTGGCATCCTTTTGTTCCTCCCTCCAGCCCTGGGGACAATAAAAAGCCGGTTTTAAGGGAAGCAGAGGAAGATGCCAGCTTGGCAGGGCTGGGCACGCTGGGACGTGCTGCTGTCTCAGGACAGCAGAGTTACAGTGAGTGTCCGTCACTGACAGGGATGCCAGCCAGCAATTTATTTTCCACATTAATTTTGATTATGAGTTCTTATATGGTTGTAGAATCCAATTTTTAAAAGGGAAGTTTCCACCCCCCCTGCACACAGGACAAAAAAAATCAGATTGACCTAAAGTTGTTCTTTCCTAAATTTCTTGTGGAATCTTGGCTGGATACAAGTTGTCTCAAATGCAATTACACTGTCATAAATAATTTTCCACCTCTTTTTTCCGTCTCAACCATCCCGCTCCCCTGCGGTCAGTGGAAATTTCCCCCTTTTATTAGGTTAGACTCATTGGCACTGAGAAAAAAACTGCGCTCATGG
>PYHW01010418.1:1470574-1482595 GCA_013186435.1 Turdus rufiventris | reverse complement strand
TCCTTTGGGTGCTGATCCCATGGATGGGGTCCCTGTGCCCTGAGCCTCTGCTGGGCACAGAGATGCTCCAGGCCCTTCAGCACCTTGGTGGCCTTGGCAGCACTGGGGGAACACTGGGACTCTGTGATCTCTGAGGGCTTTTCCAAGTCTGATTCCATTTCACATCATGGATCCTGAACTCTTATAGACCTTAAATTTTGTCTGCTCACGGTTCCAATGACTGAAAGCCATTCTGACTGGAATTACAGCTTTCCCCCCACCCTATGAACACATCTCCCCAACATGGGAGGACTGCAGTGAGGGAAGGGACCCTTTGAAATCACTTCCACACTCATTAAGCAGACAAAGGAAATGCCATTTGTTCCATTTGTTCCCACATTCCTCGATGCCACCGAGGTGCAGGGCTTAGAGGGAGCTCATCCAATAACTCCTGATGACAATTAAGTCAAACAGAACCACACAATCAGTGCAATTAAAATCCCCAAAGAGGAGCACAGATGTATTCGAGGCCCCCAATCATAGGATTTTCTTTTTTATATTATGTAAAACTCCAGCTACTGAGCGGCAAGGTTTTGGTATTGTATTATTAAGTAATTACAATGAGATATGAAAACACTAATGAGATCTGTGGAGAGGATTTGCTGCACCCAATGTTTTGAGGAAAAAAGAATCAGTCTGGTTTTCTGCAGCACACTTGGAACAACCTCCTGCAGGCAGCTGCATGAGTTTTATGTGGAGAAAACACAGACAAATCTGGTTTCAACACCTTCTCTGCCTTTGTGGTGACTGCAAGGCTCAAAAGACTGGCAAGGGAAGTGGGGAAATTTGGGAAATTGAAATCCAGAGCATGAATTTAAATGCAGGCCCTGGTGGGGGGGATTGCAAACAACATTTGGAACACAGAACACCCTCCCTGACCTCTCTGCTTTAGGAAATCACACAAATGTGGCACATTAATGACTGTACAGGCTGACCAATCTCTGCCTGGTGTATAATCCAATGAATTCTTGGGGAGGAGGCTTCACATGAGCACTCCCTTCCCAGACTGCGCCAGTTAATGCAATCCTGGTCACCACTGGAGACACAAAACCCAAGGACCCTGTGTCAGCACCTGACATTTGCTGAACTCTGAACCTGCTGATGAAGAGACACCCATTGTCATAAGGAAAAAGGGGACTCATAATTTTAGGAGGAGAGCTGGAGTGTCCAGAGAAGAAAAGCCATGTGAAGGCAACAATCCTGGGACTCCAAAATGCTCCAGGAAACTGAGGCAGAGAAATACCTCTCATTTTGCCTAAAATCCCATTTTCTGGTGAGAGTTAAATTGGAAATAACAGCCTAAGAACCCTTCCAAGGCACCTTTCCCTCCTGCTTCAGCCAACCCAGATCCTTCCAGGAGACAAATCCCAGCTCTGATCGCTCCAGGATGTGCAACTCCACCAAATTGACAAGGTTCAAAAATAACCTCTGAGGTCTGGAATAACTCAGATGGATCCCAAAGCCCAGCCTTTCACAGGGATCACCCCACAGAGTGAACACCCTCCTCATGTTGTTGTTGTTATTATTATTATTATTATTATTATTATTATGGAGAAGTACTCAGGGCCAGATTGAGAGGAAGGTTCTGTTTTCTCAGTGCTAGGCGGTCCATTCCAAAATTTTTTAATTAATGCATGCAAGTTCACACCTCTCAGGCCAGTTAAATTGGAATAATCACCAAAATGAGCTCCTTTAAAGATGGATTCAACACGCACATGATGTCCTACAACTTCCCCTGATGGACATCTGCATAAAATTTAAATATGAGGCTGCCATCCCAAACCATCATGGACAATTCCATTCAAGCTTCAAAACCAACAAAATCCAGGAGATGAGGGATTTAAAAATCCGTGGACAGGAGGATCAAAATCTCTGGTGCTTTTATCAGGGAAAAAAAAAAAAAATCTTTCCTGTGAGGGTGGGGGAGCCCTGGCACAGCTGTGGCTGTCCCTGGATCCCTGCAAGTGTCCAAGGCCAGGCTGGGTGGGGATTGGAGAAATCTGGGATAGTGAAAGGTGTCCCTGCCCATGGTAGGGGTGGGACTGGATGATTTTAAGGTCCCTTCCAACCCAAAGCAGTCTCTGATTCCATGATTCTCAAAGACATTCCTTTTTTCCATCTCCATAAAATCACCCTTTTCATTGCCCATCTTACTGGATGCAAAACCTCATTCAAGGGAACTCTTCTCACCTGGAAAACATCCATATTTCTGTGTTCTGATAAGAAAATATTCTGCCACTGTCCATGATAAATTAAACAACTCCACCAGCAATTGTTGCACGTGGCCCACAGAGCCCTTTGGTTTTGTCAGCTTTTGTATCTTCAGACCCCTAAATCACATCCCTGCATTGATTAAAGTTTCATCTTCATCCTGCAGAAGGGAATCACCTCCTCAGCACACATTTATCTCCTCACAAAAGGCAGGGAATAATGGATCTATGAAAGCTGCTGCCTTTCTTTTGGCAATAATTTCTGATCTATGATACACAAATGGAAACACAGGAGAGCGACACCTCCGATTCCTGCGCTGTGCAAAATGGAAAACAACCAGCATTAAATCAAATGTGTGGCATTTTAATCCTTTAATTAGGTAAAAATGACTTTCTCCCCAACAGTTCTTCCTTATTAGGAAAAAACTCAAGACTTCCACAGATCCTCCAACTGTTATTCCAACTCGAAGCCACAAAAGTCTTTGGAGCATCTGGCGTGTTTTGTGCTGCGTGGCAGCCTCCTTCTCTTTGAATTGAGTGATTTATTAGCACCTAACCTCAGCCTCTGATGAGATTATGCTGCCAGTTTGTGCCTCCTTTTTGGAGAGAGGGCTCTGGAACCCGGGCTTGGGGCTGAGCGTGGTGAATCTCAATTAAAGGCTGACCTTTACAAGATGAGGGAAATGTTAATTCATGCTCACCTAAACAGCTTCAGCCCTCCTTGAAAAGAGATTTCTGAGCCTGCCCATTCCTTCTGCCACTGTAAAGTTCCATTTCAATGTGATTAAGATAAAAACCTCTTGGCTGGGAGGGAAAAGCCCCAAATGCTAATACAGCTGTCTGGGGTGCATTTGTTATGCTCCTTGAAAAACAAGGATGTCGCATGCTGAAGGGATTTCAGGCACAGATTAGAGGCAGCAGAATGACAGGGCCAGAGATTAAACACTTCTTTACCCCCTGAACAGGTACAAGAGCAGCAGCAGCTCCCTCCACACTCACCCTGAAGGTCTCTGTTGGAATTTGCCATCCCCTGTGATGTGGAATTACTTCCTGGAGAAGTCTCAGCTTGAAAGGTATAAAATTTGCAGAAGAGGCAAGAAAGCAGCTCAGCCCCCACAGATAATTGCATTGGGCTGTTTTTTAAATTAGGATTATACACTCCATCAAATGGGAGAAAGAACAAGAATGTTTCAGCAATGTATTTATCAAAGTCTTGCTAAGCAAGCTGGTGAAAACAAAGAAATTTGACCAGCACAAATGATGGATGTGGAGAAATTTCAATATGAAAAGAAGAACTTGATGAAAAATTCAAATGTCAGCAAGATTTCAATAGAAAAACATAAACATCCATGAGCATCTCAGGACTCTACACTACCTAAAAGGTGAGATGAAACAAAAGGAAAAAAAATACACAATGCCAAAATAGCAATTAATTACTCTGGAAAAAAGATGGAATCATAGAATATCCTCAGTTGGAAGGGACCCACAAGGATCAGAGTCCAAATATATTGTGTGTGTGTATATATATATATATTTATATATATATAGTATAAATCTCCATCCAACACTATGTATAAAATAAATTTATGACAGTTCTGGCCAGTCTGGTGACTCAAGATTTAAAAAAATCAGGATTAACTGATCAACCTCCACCAGGTTGAATTCTGACCCAGCTGATCTGAACTCCCATGGATATTTTACTCTTTATTTCACAGCCTAACTCCATGGGGTTTAAATAAATGGTTCACTACTGACATTTAGGCAAAAGCACAAATTCCATTCTAAAAACCTGCTCCTCCTGGAAAAAACTCCAGTAATTGATATAAAACAGGGTATTATAGTTCACAGGCATAAACATTCCCCACCTATACTGTTTTAATCTGCATAATACAAGATAATTCCATGTTGTCTTTGTAAATTCACCACAAAGCCCTCAAATGCTTCAGTAATCCAGATTCAAAGCTGGAAAGGAGCTGTAAATAAATGCCTTGAAAAGCAAGGATTGCTTTGCAAACAAGGCACTGGGAACAACTGTGACAACACAACCAAACCAGTCCTGGCTGGAGCAGCAAAATGAGTGAGAGTGGAGAATTCCAAGGCCAGGCTGGACACTGGGGCTGGGAGCACCTGGGACAGTGGGAGGTGTCCCTGCCATGGAAACGGGGTTGGAACTGGGTGATTTTTAAGGTCTTTTGTAATGGTATTTGTGTTTTGCACCACTTAATTAGGGGTCTCTTCTGTCTTCACTCAGAGCCAGGATTTAAAAATATGTAAAGGAAACGATTTTTTTTATGTTGGGGCTTGGTTGTTTGTAAAATCTTATCTAAAGTACAGAAAGTTCAGCAGCACTTCCAGACACCTGCTAGAAGTGAGCAAAATGGAGAGAAATCCAGCTGCTACAAGGTCTCTTAAAGCTAAACACTCCAATAGAGAATTAACACCTCTATTATTTATATTTTTAACCCAATCACCAAATTCCCTCAGTGGGACACTGACAGACCAACCAGAAACTGCCTGAAACCGTGGAGGAGGAGGAAGATGAGAACCAAATGAGACACCACCCAAAATCCTCCCTCTTCTCCCATACCTGTTACTGTATTATAAAAACCTCAAATTTAAAACCTTTCACCATGTGAAATCACACTTTTATTTAACTATACACCCGTGATTTTAACTCCATCACTCAAATTTGGAGCTTTCTCCAAGGCTTCAGGTGCAAAGCAGTGTTCTCCAGGGGGTGAGTGCCAGAAAGCACAGAAAACTCAAAAAAATTTGTGGGATCCAAAACTTTCCAACCCAAACCCTCCCATGACAGTGACACTCCTGGTGCTCACTGGCAGCAAACACTGCCACCAAAATTCCTGCTCCTGCCTTACCTTGCTCAAAGTCCATGACACAAAGCAGAGATTTCACAGCCCAAGCCTGACTTTCAACACCTCCCATGTTGCTGAGAAGTGCCAAGAATTAAGTGGGAAATGCAAACCCCCCAAAAAATTATCCAGGATGAACAGAGATGCCCTGATCCTTTTTCACAGACTCGACTGCTGGCTGAGATCAACCTTTAATAAACAGCAATACACATATTTAGACACCTGGAAAGGATCCAAAACATTGCTGAAAAGGAAAAAAAAAAACCAAACCCACATGGATGGGTAAAGGAGGCCTGACCCCACCCAGCAATGTTGCTGTAGATGAAATGCCCAAAGTGCTCTCCCCAACACCAGGAGCTCTTTGCACTGACAAAGCCCAGGGACCCTCCTGCCTCCTTTTTTCAGGTATCTCCTTCTGAATTGTTGTAGCTTTAGTAACAATCTCTGAAGAAAAAAAATCAAGGAACAAACGATTTTCTTCCACATAATCCCCTTTTTGCTGTCAAGGGCCTGACCCCAGTTTGATAATCTCATTTCCTGAAAATCAAAACGCTGGAAATTTAAGCTTCCTAGAGTGTTAATTGCGGCCCTGCTCCATTGCTAATCAAAAAATTGGATGTTTTGCATGAAAATGCTGCTCTAATTAATTCTCAGTCATAAAGCAGCCTGGTTTTAATAACCCCTCCTTGATTGGGCAGCCTTTGAAGAGGCTGTGCTGCAAATCCTCTGCAGCGGGACAAACACACGGCGAGGCAATCACGAGTGGCTTCCAGGGGCTGGGGGAGCTGCTGGCCCTGAAAATCCCTGCTCTGCCCTGTCCCCCAGCCCTGCCCAAGCTCAGCTGTGATCCTGAGAGACAAAAGCAGTGCTGTGACAGGAAATTTGGGATTTCACATCACTCCCCCTCTGTAAGAGCCTAAAATGAGAGATGCGGGACTCCGGAGGGGCTCTTTAAAATGATACAGGAATTTAATTATTATTTTAATGCTGTTTATTGTATCCAAATGATATAGGAATTTATTTGTTATTTTAAATGCTGTTTATTGTATCCAAATGATGCAGGAATTCACAGGTTGTGGGTGACAGAGCCCAGCCCACAGGTGTCAGCCTCAGCTCTGGGTTTGTCTGAAAGCTTTCTCTAGTTCTGGTTCCAATTCATTATTTACTTTTCATTGTAGATCATCTTAAATCAAAACAACCAATCAATGCCTTTACTATTACCTATAACCTATCACAACTGCCAACATTCCCATATTCCTGTTACTATTTTCCAATCACAAAAGGTCAGTGTGGTACAGTTTAAGCTGGAAGTTTTCAGTTTTCTTGCAGTGGAAAATTCTGAGATCTTTTCTCTCCTTGCAACATTGGCATTTTTGTTGGTCTGTGAAAATCTTTTTGCTTGGTAAAAACATTTTTTGTTTGAGGTGGATTTATCCTTTGCTCAGAGTTATAAAAGCCCCTTCCAGCTCACCTGCTCTTTGCCTTCTTAGTCACCCACTGAGACTGGCTCAGCAATTCTTGTCCTCTATATCAGAACCTGCAATCATTTCTATTCCTTCTTCAGATTCTACATTCCAAGATCTTTCTGCTACACACAAATATCTGTGAGACCTTCCTGTCACATCCTGATCCTTCCCACCACCCCTCCTCATTTTCTGCTGGTTTATTCCCCCTCCTTCCTTAAGGAATATTTTTTTAACCAGCACAGGCCACTTGTCACAAGGTCTCCTTTAACCAGACATGAATCCTGTCCCCTCTCCCCCTCCCCAGCACCTCTGACTGACAACACATTATCACCCACATCTCGGAGAGGTGCTGAACCGAATTTTCATTATCCCAAATGTCAGCATCGCTTTCTGTCACTGCTGAGCACAGCTGGCTCCCTCCAGCAGCCCTTGGGTGAATCCAAATGGAACAAGGCCTACAAATCACTGCATTTTCCTTGGACCTGGCCTTACATGGTGCCCTTGTCATATCAGATCCTGGCTGCCTCTGCTGCTATTTCTTGGCGTCAAAATCTTAATTAGCAGAGTTTGTCGTTGATTTTCTTTAATTATTTAAAACCTTATGGTAAGGAATTTTTCAGGCTTGGGTGGGGAATGGATGAACAGCAGGGTGGGGAGTAACACAAATCCACGTCCCAAATTTAGATTTGTGTCAGGGGGGCATTCAAGGCTTTTAATTCATCACCCAGCCAGCAAGAAAAAAAAAATCAGTGGAGTTTCTAAAAATTATCCACTATAATTTATTGTGTTGTTATAACTTTGTTTTATTGAGGTGAGCAACATGTAAGGTTCCTAAAATCCCAAATTGGTTTGGATTGGAAGGGACCTTAAAAAATGACCCAGTGCCATCCTGTGCCATGGCAGGGACAATTTGCACTGTCCCAGGGTGCTCCAAGCCCCATCCAGCCTGGCCTTGGACATTCCAAAAGTGTGGAAGTGCTCTCCACTTCCAGCTAAACTGCTGGTCAGATTTTAGATATTTAAAACCCTCAAGAGCCTCTAGCATTAGATTTTTAGTTTATAAATAAATTATTATAATATTCTTACTACTCCCGACAAGAGAAAAATCACTCTGCAAAAGTTCTGGGTATTTAAAATCACCTCTGAAAAACTGAAACTTCACAGAGTGTCAGAATGGTTTGGTTAAAAGGGTCCTTAAAATCATCTCCTTCAATTCCCCTCCTGCTCCTTCAAATGGAAGCAAGGGGAACTTAGCAATTTTTATTTTTTTTTTTTTTAAGTAGGAAGAAGTGCACTGCATTCCTGGACAGAAACTGCCTAAATACCTTCATAAAGTAATATTGAATTTCTGCAGTTTCAGTTCAGCACACAAAATGTCTCCAGTAGCTGGGAGGATTCAGCTTGGGGGCAGAAATTTCATTCTTTGTTCTATTAAAGACTTGTCTATAAACCAATACCTTCAATAATCAATACAAACCAGTGGGATCTAACATGGGACTGAGTGTTGACTCTGGAATTCTGATCCTGCTCCTGCTCCCACCATCCTTCCCTGGACAATCCATCCCCCAGTCACATCCCAAATAAAATCCTGCTCCACAAAGCCACAGAGAAGTTGAATTCCTGCAGAAGGGCACTGAGCTTTCAGGGGGGAAGAAACCACAAACCTCAATTTTTGGAGGTGCTGAGCAGGTGTGGAGTCCACTCATGTCCTTGGGAACCAGGGGAGCTCTGGAGGACTTCCCAAGCACCTGCTTGAAATTACCAACCAAACCCAACCCAGAATGTACAATTCCTAAATATTTCCCTTTGAACAGAAATCTGTTCTGGAAGCCAAGTGCTAAAACCAGAAGAGGGGCAGGTGATGAAAGGGCAGCTGGTATTCCCTGTCATTTGGAGAATCCTGGAATTCTTTGGTGGGAAGGGATCTTAAATCTCATCCAGTGCCACTCCTGCCACGGCAGGGACACCTCCCACAGTCCCAGGGAGCTCCTCAATGTCCAGCCTGGCCTTGGACATTGCAGGGATCCAGGGATTCTCTGGCAATTCCAGCCCAGCCAGGAATTCCTTCCCCAATCTCCCCTTTCCCCATTCCCTGCGTCCTGCCCCTCCAGACCTTGTCCCCAGTCCCTCTCCAGCTCTCCTGGAGCCCCTTTAGGTCCTGGAAGGAGATCTGAGGTTTCCCTGGAATTTTCTCTTTTCCAGGGGAACATTCCCAGCTCTCCCCAGACTGTACCAGCCCAAAAGGAAATATTTGACTTCTGTTCTTGCCCCCACCTTTTGTTTTAATGACAGAGAACTTGTGTGGCCAGCTTCAAGGGGAAACACATGGCCAAAATCTTTCTCCTGCAATTTCAGTGGAGTGAGGCAGAAGAATTCCAGCTCTAAATCACTTGCAGCAGGTCCCTTTCCCCCACTGAGGGATAATGTGAGCCTCATGCTCTGCACTATTTCAGTCCAAATCAAAGGGGTTAATGACAAAGCATCACTCTGATCTTCACACATTTTTTAAGGCTATTTAAATTAAATTCTTATTTCAAAAAAGTTAGCGTGAGCTAAACTTTTATAAATTCCTTTCTTTTCATGCATATGTTTCTTTGAAGATCTTTTCAGGAAAAAAGATTGCCTAACAAGTCACCCTCCCCCTGCTGCCACTGAAAAATCATCCCTGTGGATAAGGCTGTTGGGAACAGAAACTGTGCAGTGTTCACAGAAGACAGAGTGTCACATGCCTGCTTTCCACTAACCTGATTGAACAACTAAATTGTATTTCTCTTTAAAAGGAATAAAAAAAATAAATATATATATATTAAAAAAAAAAATCCAAATGCAGATCTTGCTGTGGTCTGGGATTCAGGAAGATTAATGAGCAACCTAAAAGGGAACAGCAGCTCATAATAGAGACAGAGGTTACTGCATTTTTAACGTGAAGTTCAAAGGGAAACTTTTCTTGATGCTTCAACTGCAAAGAATCTCAGCAAATTCATCTCATCTATTGTCCCCACTGCCTCCCCACACTGACTTTTTGTCACCTATTGCATCATGTCCAGCCTCTTCCAATTGAGCTGCAAAGGGCAGCAGGATCTTGGCCCTCTCCACACTCATTCCTGGTTTTGTCCTTTTCTTCTTTGTCAGCTCCTGGGCTTTGTTCTTCCCCAGCCTGGGCAGCCTGAGCAGTTCTGCTGCATCCTCCCCTCCTGGAAATGCTCCCAGTGTCCTGCTCATCCCAAATGCTGCCCCAGGATTTGGGTTCTTTTCATAAGGAATCAATTTTCCATGAAATCTGGCTCTGAAGGAGCTCAAAACCCAGGACAGGAGCTCCTTAAAACCCTCAGTGTAACAGCAAGAACCACCTAAAAAAATCCCCAAATTTCAGCCACAAGGGACCTGGAGGAGGACATAGATATGGAGAGAATCAATTCTGTTCTCTGCTTGTTTTAAAAGCCATGAGGACAACTGGGAATGACAGAAGGCAGCAGGACTCATCCCAAAGGGACAGGAAATTCTGGAGCAAGTGCTGCAGGCTCCCTGATGGCCCCCAAAAAGCTCAAAATTCTCAACAGCCACAAAATTCTTGGCTTTGAGCCCACATTTGTCCCACACAGGGAGCTTGTAAGTATGGAGAAGTAATCACTGAAATCCTCCTGGAATAAAACCTGATCATGGGATGGAACAGCTTAAGCACATCCCCCTGACCTGGGGGACATCTCCCAGACCTGGGGGACACCTCCCAGACTTGAGGGACATCTCCCAGACCTGGGGGACATCTCCAGACCCGGGGGACATCTCCCAGCCACCCCTGGCCATGTGACACTTTTGAAGGTGAGAACCTGAATCCCAAAAGGCAGAGAGCTGTGAGCTCAACACCTCCCAGGTGAGATCCCAATTTAGCTGCCAGGTAAATTTAGCTGCACTGCCCTTTTTCCCCACATGCTGTGGGGTCAGGGGGTGGGCAATGTCACCCTCAGCTCAGTCCTGAGCTCAGGTTCTTCTCTCTCAGTCCCTAAAGGATCTCAGAATTCACCACAGAACCATTTACACCCCTGATCATCAATGCTGACATCACCTCTGCAGTCACCCAAGAGAATCAAGCTGTCACAAGAGCAATCTCTGCCTCTTCAGGGTTGTTTTTTTTTTTCTTTCACATCCTTGTGGGTTTAAATTGAGGAAAAGTTGTGAACATGAAGGCATCCAAAAATTCTCTTGCAAATTATAAAACATTCTCATTAAAAGCCAGCTGAAAATTATCATGGACAAGAGTTCCAGGAGAAATTCTGCCCTCGGTCATTGCTGTCATATTTGAAGAGCATAAATTATTTCTTTGTTGTGATTAGCCCAGGAAGAAACTGGAATGGATGATACAAAGGAATTCAGTCCCGCTGTACATGATCATGGCAATCTTAGGATGTTCCTAAGGATTGATTCTGCTGCCAAACCTAACCAGTGGATCATTCAGGGAACACAAATGAAATGATGCCATGCCTGGGGCAGGGAACACTTCCCTGGGCACACACAGCACTTGCCATGGGCAATATAAATCAGCAAGAGCAGCCCAAATCTCCAGATTCACCATCCAAATACTCTGCAGCTCCTCAAGTGTACAAAACACAAAGAATTGGTCACTTCAGTACATCCAGCTTCAAGTTTGAGCAACCTGAGTTCAGCTCCCAAAGCAATGCAGGGTTAAAATCACAGTAAGGAAATAAATTGCAGATAAATATCCAAGGTGGCTCCAATACCCAAATCCAGTGCTCAAGTGGGGTTGTTTGTGTTTCACCTATTGTTTTATGATTATTTTTCAATATCTCAACCTCCAGCTGAAAATGCTGAGAGAATGAAGAGAAACCCTCCACAATTTCATCATAAACAAGAGCTTAAAAGCTGGAGAGATTCAGGGCAGAGATCAACACCTGCCAGAGGCTGGACAGGATATTCCAGCTCCTGCAGAAGGGAATTATCCAATCACCACAGGATCCTTTTCCATACCTTGCAGCTCCCCACTCCTGCTGTACAGCTCCCTCCTCTGCTCCCTCAGGTAGGCACTCATGCTGATGGCATGGGAGGAGGATTCAAACCTGGAATTCAAAAGGATTCAGTCAGTCCAGGCATTGGAAGCATCTTTCTTGTGAGCCCCACTCAACTCTTAATAATATAAAATGTAAATATATTATTCTCCTGGAAATTAGGGACCAATCAATTATTATTTATTGGATGGCTCTAATAATCCACAAGGACCAATCCAAATATTTTCCAACCATTTCTGCTCCACCAAGAGGATTTTTGGCACTTCAAGGCCCCTCACTGCCACCTCAGTGACTCAGGACAGCTCAGTGTCCCTGTGACCAAGGGCTCTGTGCCTGACCTGCCTGAGCTCAGTGCTGGGAACACCCCCACGACCAAGGGCTGCTGCTCCAGGCTGGCATTTCCAAAAAAAAAAAA
>PYHW01010418.1:1438683-1452838 GCA_013186435.1 Turdus rufiventris | reverse complement strand
CAGGGAATGGGGAAAGGGGAGATTGGGGAAGGAATTCCTGGTTGGGCTGGAATTGCCAGAGAATCCCTGGATCCCTGCAATGTCCAAGGCCAGGTTGGATATTGGGGATTGGATCACCCTGGGACAGTGGGAGATGTCCCTGCCCATGGCACTGGATGGGCTTTAAGCTCCCCTCCCACCAAAATTATTCTGTAATTCCATGTCTTGGAGCAGGAATTGCCAATTCCCCTCCCCACCCAGGATTTTATCATTCCTCCTCATCTGTTCTCTCCCTAAGGGAATCAAACCCAACTTTTCCAGCCTCTCCTCCCAGGGCAGAATTTTAATGTGCTACAAATACCCCAGTCCCATTTCTTTCCTGTCCTGCTACATCCTTCAGACACCAGTTCCTGGCAGACATTAGTGAGGCTGTCAGCATTAATTTCTATAAAACAATATAAAATTTCCTTGGATATCCATCCTTTACACTCCCCACCATCTCCCAGTGTGAATCACACTTTGCACATTCACAGTAGCTGCCACTGAGCCTCCTAAAAATGACACTTTCCTTTTTTTGCCTCATTTAGAACCATGGAATCTCCACAAATAATTTTATTTTCCCCCTCAGCACACTTATGTAAACATCTCACAGATCTATCAGTCCCTTCCTGTCCCAAATAACACAGAAGATTTTTGCACAGCCCTTTTTGAACACCACAAGATCATCACCAAACCAGAATTATTCCTTCCATTATGATAATTTTCCATTGATTCTTAGTTTACATCTCCTGGTCAGTTTTTTTGGTCAGTTAAAAACAAAACAAAACCCCCACCAGCAACCAACAAAATAACCCCATTGCAAAGTTCTTTATCCATTTCAAGTGCTCTGAGTGATTAAATAAATAAATAAACCTCACAAGAGCCAATTTTTCCACTACATAAATAATTTGCAGGCTCTTTTGTAGATGTAAATAAGACATTTCTGCTTGTTCTCCAACCCTCAGCTGGAGGCTTTAAGGAGAGGCTGCCGATCTTTCCTGGCTCCTCAGTGATTTCAGACTCCTCCTTCCTTAAAAAGTCTTTTGACATCGTGCCTTGGAGCTTAAATTCATTTTTAAGTTCTTTCTGAAGCCTCCAGCTCTGCCTGGGTGTTTTTGTTATCAGAAGGGAAAAGTTTGTGGGTTGTTTCCTTGTCTACACTCTCACAACTCCAGACTGGTTTCAAAGAAATCTCTTTCCCATAAAGTTGATTTTTTATTTTGTTTTTAAACACAAAATCCTGTGCAATTCAACAAACCCTCGATGCTTTCTGCAGGTGTCTTGTTTTCAAGGGTCTAAAGATCCATCAAATAGATTTGATCCACAAAACCCACAACACTCATCTTCACTTTCCTCCTACAGCCTCCTCTCAAAAAGCTCTCAGCTTATCAGCTCTCCTGAGCCTTGATTTCTGTATTTTAGATTTTTTGTGCCAAATAAACACAGCTCCAACCTTGGCAGCTGCAGTGTTTGTGTGTTTGGTGCTTTTCTTTCTCTCCAAACAAGATCATTCCAAGACTGGACAACTGAGAAGCAGCAGCCAATGAAGAATTTTGCTTTCTTTGCCTGTTTAGGATTCTGGAATTTGGGTTTTTTGCTTTACCTCCTTTTCTGTTAATTTTATTATGTGAAACTCAGCCTGTTCCTCTGATGTTTGATCACAGAATATCCTGAGTGGGAAGGGACCCACCAGAATCATCCAGTCCAACTCCTGGCCCTGCACAGACATCCCAAAATTCCACCCTGGGAGTGTTGTCCAAACCCTCCTGGAGCTCTGGCAGCCTTGGGAATGTGCCCATTCCTTGGGGAGCCTGGTCACCACCTGAAGGAATTTCCTAAAATCCGACCTAAACCCCCGCTTCATTCCATTAAATAAAAGGAAAAATTCCACTCCTCAACCCCCAGACAGAATTCCTGCAGCTCCTACAGCACAGGGGTTTTGTCCCTGGATGTGACCCCCTCTTACTCTGAATTTTTCTCTCCCTAGACAGAGGAATTCTTTATTTAAAGGCATGTTCCTCCACCTCCTACAACAAGTCTGTCTTCCGTGCCTCGTGTGCAAACAGCTTTACAGATTCCCACTGACATTTGTCATCTCCCCACCTTTGCATAATGCACTCTATAATTTGGCTTTCTCCATCACAAGGGAATCCATCCACCTCGTTTTTATTTAACTTCTAGGTTTATTTAGTGTCTCCTTCTCATTCAGTGGCTTCATCTTTAATTTTGATGCCATTTTGTTCCTCCTCCTCCCCCCTCTCCCTGCAATATGGTGTTGTTTGCAAGCAATTTGCTCGCTGATGGGGACAGGTAGATGGCAAATATTTACTTTACCACCCAGGACAAATATTTGACATCTATCATCACCCAGCTCTCAGATGGATAAGAAAATGGTCCCTCTTGAATTATCATGACAACAAGATGCATCCACATAATACCCCTTCATCCACCTCTGACTGAAGAGCCATCATGGATTTTAGACATTTCCATTTGTAAAGATAAAACTGGAGAAACTGTTTTCTTTGTCACTGTCCCGCTACCTTTAAGATCACACATTTAAGTTGTGTTTGCAGAAAGGGCCAATTATTCATTTTTGTTTTCTTAAAAGAACAAAACAAAACAGAAAAAAATCCCACTTGTTCTTTCCAAAACAAAAATCAGTAAAAAATCTCCTTTCCTCTGTGCCCTCAAGCTGTTGGGTCACTGAGCTGTCTTGGATTTTATTAGCAACAAGGTTGTCTCCTGCCTTCTCTAATTGCTCCCCACACTCTGCAGCAACTCCTCTGCAAGAAGTTCCACTTGAATCCAATTTTCTCCACCCAGGTCAAGGTTTTTAAAGTGAGGATTTCACAAGTGCTTGGGAGCTGACCAACCTCTGGACTCAAAAACTCTTCTGGTTTTTTGGGAAACTTGGAGAACCAGAGAAGGAAAAAAACCCAACACAACCAAAACCCCACAACTTTTTTACTTTTCCCATATTGTTCATCCTCTGCTGACAGGCTGAGAGATGGATGAGATGATCTGGATGATTCTGTGATTTAATTGGAGCTGCGTGTTTATTGAGTTTTGGGATTTTTTTGGGAATCTGTCCAGCAGGTCAGGAATGGAGTTTCAAAAGCAGCTTTTTCAATGAGGATAATTTCAATTCTTGGAGCAATTAGATGCCCCTGTCTTTAAAGAAATGTCAAATCCCCATTTTCAGTGCAGGGGAGGGCTGAAAATGCTGTTATCCATTCCCACATGGAAACACAACAGCTCTGCCACAGGTGCCTGGCTCCAGCAGCACATCCAGCCCCTCCACTTCTTGAGAAATGACATTTTTAATCCCCAACGTGACAGATTTTGTTAAGTAAATAATGAACTGTTATCCCCAGATCCCCCTGTTCGCAGGCTGACAAACAGCAGAATACAAATGACAACTTTATTTCCTTATCCTCCTGGTCCAGAAGTGCCAGAGATACTCAATAAAACCCACTTGATATTCCATAAAACACACTCTGAACCTTGGGAGATTCAGGCTGGGCTGTTTCCCAGTAAAGAGATGGAAATGAGCTGCCAGCACCTTCTGGAAAAGGCTGGACTTGTTATTTATTATAAAATATTTATAATAATCACAGAATATCCTGAGTAGGAAGGGACCCACCAGGATCAACCAGTCCAAGTCCTGTCCTTACTTGCACAACTTAAAATCTCTAAAATTTTAGGGATTCTATAAAATTAAAATGATAGAAAATAGAATATTTATTATAACAGTATTACCTTTTTCCTGCAGGGTGCTGGGCAGCCTGGCCAGGAGCCAGCAGAGCCTTCAGGAATCATTTCCAGCCTGGGAAGGGTCTCTCCATCAGCCCAAACCATTAATTGCTCCTCTGGATCAGGGCCAGAACCCCCCACCCCATAAATCAAACCTCCCTGACAACCCTGAGACCCCCACCATGTGCAAATCCAGGCACAGGAAAACCCAGCTCAAATATCAGATAGGAACAGGTGATTTCTAAACTCTTGGCTCAATGCTAGAAACAACATTTTGCAAGGTCCTGTTCCAATTCTGACAGAATATGGCACGTGGATTATTCACCTCTCTCAACAACTCCCAACTTGCAGGGCAATATTGGAAATAAATCTCTCTCCACCTCAAAATGCTCCTTTTCTTTCAAGTCTCCACAAGACAGCTCTGACAGTGACTAAATTGAGACTAAATTGAATTTCTTGCTCTTTTTTTATTTTTTTTCCTCTCAGTAAACAGTTTGGAGAAGGCCAGAATGGAATATGAAATTTAATTCATAACATAAGGTTTTTTTAAATTTAAATGAAACAGCTTTTCCTGCTGGTTGAAAACAAAGCCAACCAAAGAGACAGGAATGCACCAAGTGGCCTTAATGAAATGACAACTCCCCAAACAAGAGTATCAAACCTCCTCAAAATCAGGCTGCAGAAGAGATTTTAAACAATCTTCCAGATCTTAGGAAGCCCAAACCATTCTCTGAGCAAATTACTTCCAATTCCTCACAACTGTGCTCAGCAAAGGAAATCATCCCCAGCACACAAAATCAATAGGAAGGATTGCAGACAATAATGCAACAAGGAAGGAGCACAGCAGTAGATTCAGGGGAGATGGGAGTTTGGGGAATGAGGAAAACACATCAGGCGAGGAACAGAGCAGCTCCTGAACAGCCTCTGCCGCCATGTGACGCCCCAAAATAACCCAGCCCGTTCCATCAGCCACATGGCAGCAGAACAAGGCTCTCAGAGGATATTAGAGTACCTGAGAGCCAAGAGGAAACAAGATTTAAATCCAAGATGTTTTCAGTCTGCGCAGGAAAGCGGCGGCAGCAAGTTGTACAAATTGTGTTTCAAATTGTGTTTACAACTTGTGTGAGCGTTCCTAGAGCACCACCTCACCCTCCAGTGAAACACAGCACCATGGACAGGGAAATCACTGAAACAGGAACAGATCATCCCAGCAAAAGTGATCCTAACCCAGGGTGGGATAGTTCAGAAGCTGAGGGAGAAGCCAGCAGGAGTTTGGGTGAGGGGAGAGGACACACAAGGGAGAGCCTGGAGCAGAAAAAGCTCCAAACTCATCAGTGTGTGCCAATATCACAACCATTCTCTGATTCTGTAAAAATTCACATAGAAGTTGAGGCAGATAAAGCAAAAAAATGAATGTTTTCAACCCAAAGTCTCCTTTAAAACAAACACAAGTACCCAGGGCTGCTCTGATGATGATCAAAAGGAACAAATCTGCTCTGCTGAAGAGAAACTCTAATTTGGCCTCAACTTCTTTTGTCCAAAAGGATGGTCAGGCTCCCAGCAATTAATGAGCCATTTTCAGGATTGCAAAAACGAGCTGAGGTTCAGCAAATCCGTGGTGGAAATGATTTCAGATTCATTAAAGTGCACCAGGCTCTGTTCTGCCACGCCAGCACCTCGCTGCAGTCAAGCCTCCCTTGCTGGCCTCCCTTTGCAAACCCAAATGAAGCAGGTGCAGAAATGCCAACATCATCAGGATCTTCCTCAGCTGCTGGGGTTGGGATTATTTTCACACAGCCAGACTATTTAGCATGGCAAAAAAAATATATATATATCCCCCAAATACAAATCAATTACAGCCCAAAATGATCAATTTTCCTCCAATAATGGAAAAGCCATTCTTTTTTATTTTTTTCTTTCTTTGATGCCACATTTGCACAACATCCCCAAACCCCCAAACATGGCACCAGGCAGCTCTTTCAGCATCATGCAGAACCCTTTTGACACCCAAAAGCCTCCAAAAGTTTCAGTTCTCTGCTCACAAAGGTATTTTAAATTCTCTCCACACACCCTCCCAAGAGGTTTTGCCTTTCCAAAATCTCAGCCAGGACTACAGTGGAAATATAAAGACATTTTCAGGAATTCGTGGACACTGAATGACAGGGAAGGTGGGGGTTTGGAAGAGCCCCATGTCTGTTCTTAAAATAGAAAAGAAAAATCCAAATTACTGAATTCTCCCTGAATTTAACTGGATGTGTTTGCTCACAGTGCTGCCCCTGTTTTCCAGACACCGAGTTACAATTTTGAGGGGGCTGTAGCTTGGAAATGTCAAAGGGATTCACATTCCTTCTACGCCACCTTTCAAAATAAAGCCAAAAGCCCTCAGGATCATGAGTGCAGCACAAAATTATGCATCCAAAAGAACAATTCCCTCCCAGATCACACAATAATCCTAGACAGGCCATGAGGAAATATCACAGGAGGCTGCTTTTAGACCATCAATTAATCTGTGAACCCTCAACTTGATCTTTAAAGAAATTGGTAATTTTATAGCTCACAGCAAAACGAAATGGAAAAGAGAAGAATGTTTAACCAAACCTTCAAGCTGAACTCCTGGCCTTAAAAAAAAACACTCCCAGAAAATGCCAAGGCTGGAACCTCCCAGGGGGCTGAGCAGCACACGAGGAATGACCCAGCCAGAGTGACAATAAAGACTCCTAGAAAGGCACAGCACATTTTGGTGACCTTGGGGATAAATCTGATAAAATCTCAGTCTCCTCTGCACCTGCAGAACCCCAGCAGTCCCTGTTTGATGGTGGGATTTCCATCCAAGTGACTTTGCAGCCAATGCCAAAGCGAGTTTGGGTGGACGAGGAAATCGTGCTGCTGCTGCTGCTGGAGCACAGAGCACACTTCAGGCTGGCAGTGCAAAAAATTCAGATGAACATCTGGCTGGCTCTCAGAAAACACAGCTAAGAGAGAAAGCAAAGGGAGAGAGGCAAAACAACAGAGATGAGGCACGAGTAACAAAGAACATCGCTCAAACTCAGTCTCTGAAGAATATCAAACCAAAGAACATTATGCTGAAAGAATCAGTGGGATTTGGAAACACAAGGATCACATTCTAACCTGCTTTATACAACCTGCAACCTGAGAGAATTCAGGGAATCACACAGGTTGCCACGAAGGGAAGGTTGGCTGTACAAATTCCTGCAAATCACCTCCTCGGATCTGCAGAATCCCAGGTGCCTGCTGCACAAAGATCCTAAAATCCCTGAATGGGTTGGGAAGGGACCTTAAAGATCATCCAGTTCCAACCCCCTCACACTTCCAAAAATACTAAGAATTGAAAATGACAAATTAATAATGAACAGAAAGAGAGTTCTGCCCCAAGCAAAGTATGAATGAGTTGCTGGTATGCCAGCCCTGTCCTGAGCCACACATGAAGGCAGGGATGGAAAATTCTCTCTCCTTCAACCCCACTTCCCACTAAAAAGCTGAACCAGGATGTTCAAATTCTGCTTGGGATGGTTTTTTTTGTGATGTTTTCCAGGCTTTTAGCCTGTCCCCACACCAGAAGCAGAACTGAAACCTCACCATGCACTGGAAATGATTTTCACAGTAATTTTCACAAATGTGCTGTCCCCTGGAATCCTTGGGTTTTTTTCACAATTCTTTTGAGTGTGAAGGCAAAAATGCAGATTTCCTGAGAAATACTTTCTGTTTTCTCAGTGCCCAAGCACTGAAGAACTGCAAGGCAGGCAGGACACTGAAAAAATAAATCAGTGTGCACTTGGCAGAGATGAACCTTCCCAAATCCACAATTTAAAACTGGTGCAACTGGAAAGAAAAGTGTCCTGTGGGAGAGCTGCAATCCCCTTGCAATGCAGGACTTTACCAGGGAGGAATCAGCATCACAAAGTTCTCAGAACATTCTGTGAATTCTCCATCCACAGAATCCCTGGGAATATCTTCATTTTCCCACCTTAGGACCAAGATGGGCTCTTAGAGAAAGTGTCACCCTGGTGAATTAAAGCAAATTATCACAAGAGGAACAATTCAGAGCTGCCATCATTTATCACTCTGGCAGGAAAAGGGGCTGGAAAATGCAGTTTTTCTAAGAGGAATGTGACACCCTGATTAAGCAGCCAGCACCAAATCTCTGTAATAAAGTGAGATCATCCTTTAGCTCTGTCCCAGATAAATCTGCTGTGTTGTCCCAGTGTCCTTTGTCAGTAAAAAACAGATTTTGGATATTATGCTTAAGGGACAGCTCTGATTTATTTATTTACTGTCCTGCTGGGAGGTGTAACTAATTTGGATTATTCTCCCTGTCACAGGCAGCAAATTCCAACTGTTTAAACCCAGGAGAGAAAATTAATGACACAATTAACCTCTGTGCAGTTTGGAGTGCATCAGACAAGAGTCCTGCTCGTGTTTTTCATCTCAGGTATTGCACAGGGCCACAGGTCAGCCCTTGGAAAATGCATCCAACCTCCTGCTCCAAGCCTTTTCCAAAGGAGGTTCAACACAGGAGAAGTGGTCAGAAAAACAGCTCTCCTGTCTATTAAAAAAAGTTTAAAAAATTATACCAAATGTTATTTTTCTTGGAGGTTTACCTTCCTTTAAAACCACGTTATTATAATACAAAATTAGATCTGGGATTTTCCAAAGAATCCAGAGTAATTAGTTGGCCAATCCCCACCAGATTGCCAAGGGAGTTGGATCCTAAATGCCTTTGGCTCTTTTGGAAAACCTCATCCATCACAGAAATTCACAGGCTGCTTCACCAGAAAGTGCAGGAAAGCAAAGTCTGAGTTAAGAGTTTGAGAATTATTTTTACAGCACCTTCCAGGGCTCTTCAGTCAATGCTGCACTGGCAATAGTGGGCACCACCACCACATTTTTCACTGGAAAATAACATTTCACCCACAGGAACCGTGGCAAGGAGTGATCAGGGACATTGCAGGGCTCTGGAAAACTAAAAATAAAGGGCAAAGCTCCTCTCAATAAAAGCACTGAGCCCACAGAGTGCAGCACACAGGGATTTTTCCTTCTCTCCTGTGCTGCTTTTTAATATTTTGGGTTTTTTTTTTTTTTCCTAAGCAAATGCAAAGAAGAGGGAGTGCAGCTTTTCTGACTGGAAAGAATGGATTAACAATGCAACAGTGCTGTAAAAAACTTGGTTTTTAATCAGATTGCAGCTCCCAGCCTCAGCTCTTTGGCCACCTTGGAGCTTTCCAAGGTGTTTAATTACACCCTGAGAGTTAAATCACTGTGTCCAAGACACTTTTAATTACCTGATTCTCTCCTGTCCCCCTGTTCCCAGGTGGAAATGAGTTTCATGGTTCCTAGCATGGGCACTTTCCAGTTGTTAAGCTCACCTAACTCTAGATCTTTTCCAACCCAAACCATTCCATGATTCTCCAATGAGCAAAATTCCTCCAATCTAAAAGCATGTAAAACCAACAAAACAAAACAAAAAAAAAAATTACGTGAGCTGAAACAAATTTAATTCTTTATTTTAGTTCAGATTTTTGAAAAAAAAAATCAGTTCACTTAAAAAGAGGAAATCAGAACATTTATCATAAAGAAATAAAAAATAATCCCATGCTCTGCCTAAGTCATATGGGCACTTCCCACAGAGCAAGGGATGAAATGCAATCCAATTTTCCATTTCAGCCATGAAAACAGAGGGAAAGCAGCTTCTCCCCAGCTTATTTCTGACAAATAATTGGAGTTTTAAGTGTATGTTTAGATGTCCAAGAAAGCTGAACCCACAGAGCCACAACCAGAATCCCACTGAGAGGAACAGAAGGGTTTGGGGGTGGAGGGGGATTGGTGGTTCCCAGCATGAACTGGGAATTTGTCATTTCCCTCCAATCTGCAGCCTCTCTGAGCCCTGAGAACACCAGTGAATCACCAGGCTGATTGCACAGAGTTCCCATGAGTTATCTGGAAGCAGAAAATGCATTCTTTTGGAGCTGAGTGGATAAAGTTGGTACAGCAAACACGACTGAAGCCAAAAAATGAAGGTAAAGTAATTAAGAAAAAAGTTTAGAGGCTGACTATGTGCTTAATTTTTCTTTCAATGGACCTGCCCTCAAGAGTCACAGTCCCACTCAAGATTTTATTATCCATTATTTATTATCTGTTTTATTTATGTGTGCATAGAAACCCAATGATCTGTTGCTCAAAATCCAATGAGAGATATTTGCAAAATTCCTAAATAAAACCACTTCAAAAGGTGGACAGCACAATCATAAAAAAAAAAGTACAAAATAAAATATCAAAGCCTGCAGATGCAGGTTGGATGGGACTTGGAGCAACTTGGTTTAGGGGAAGGTGTCCCTGCCCATGGCACAGGGTTGGAATGAGATGATCTGGAAGATCCTTTTTAAGCCAAACCATTCTGTGATGCAATTTTGTAGTTTCCTACATAACAAAAACAACAACAACAACAACAAAAAAGCCTTCAGGCCCCCAAAGTAAAAGCAGAGATTTCCTATAAGGAAAGAAACAGCAAGAGCTGGAAAACCTCAGGGAAAAATAAGATTCTACCCTATGGTTTTGCAAATGTCACGCATGGTAAGCACAAGAAGAACAGCACAGGAGCAGAAAAGGCTTTTAAGCAAAACAATTTGCAAACATTTCCCTGGGAGATCAGCTCCTGTCTCCCATTAGCAGGAATTTGCCTGCATGGATCCCTCTGGCAGAGCAGGAGTCCTGCAGGGAGTTTTTGGCCTTTTTCCTTTCCCAGGGGTTTGATGGTGCTGGGAAGGGGAACAAGTGGCTGCCTTTAAATGCACTCACACAGGGACAGAGCATGAGCTCAGCACATCAAAAGGGAGGGTTTATAGTCCTATAAAACATGTCCACAAATGCTGATGAACTCCTTGCAGCACCTCCTAATTCCAGCTGGCAGCAGGGATGGAGTGCAGCAAACACTGACAGAAAACAGGGGGAAAAAAATTCACATCAGAGCTGACAAAAGTGTTCAAAAAGAGTTAAAATTAAAAATACGCTGCAAATCTGCAGCAGAGTTTCCATTTCTTCCACATCATCCCATTATTTATMAGCTCCTAGAAGATGAAGGCTAACAGGTCCTGTACAGGCTGGGAATTCTGCACCTTTTACTTCCAAAACTCACATTGCTGCTGWAATCACAGACACACATSAGGTGTGATGGTCACTTCACACCCTCTTAGTCCTTGTCAGAGAATCTTCCAGCTTGAGAAAGAAAAGCTTCCAAGTGGCATCATTGGGAAAAAAAAAAAAGCTGGAAGAAATTCTGTGTTCTCAAGTTGTATCAATTAGAAAAATTTACTGATGGCACAGGGTTCACAAGGCACAGGTTTGATGCCAAGTGCCAAATATCAAAGTAGGGAATGTGTCATTCCCTATCCTGCATTCCCAACCTTTTCCTCTCAGCCTAACACCCAGCAGAGCTGACTTTGACTTTCACAGCTCCACCAAACAGCTTTTTGAAATTCTTTCTCCCTACAAGAATTTGGGCACCTTTGTCAGCACCTTCAGCACAGTTGAAGTTGCTTTTAACTCACATGGGTTTAGTTACATGAATATTTAGGAATAAACTCCCAAACCCCTATAAAACCATAATATAACTAAATGTGATAAACAATTAAAAGGAATAAAATGAAGTTCAGAGTAGCTTGATCTCTACAGCATGGAACAAAGATGATGAATTTTTTCCTTGCTCATAAACTTGCAAATATTTCATTAAAGGAGTTAATATTTTTTCAAATCTCCCCCCAAGCCCACTGACCTCTGCCATGAGCTGCACAAGTGACTGTGAATTGTTCAAATCAATAATTTTTATTCTGGGCTTGATTTCTTTGAACTTCAGCATAAATGTTGGTGTTTATGAAATGCATTGGATCAACAGCTCCAGGATAAAAAGTGTCCAAACGAAAGTTGTTAATGAAGGAGCATGGGAGAAAATTTCTGCTCTGTCACCCTGCTAACAGAATAGAAAATAAAACATGGCACAGCTTAGTTAGCAAGGGCCATTCCTGGGAAAGGAAATAATCCAATATCTGCAGCCAGCTCAGCTCTGGAGCTCATCCAGGTACCTGTTACCACATAATTCAGTTAGTTTTGAACACAGCTCAGCCTGGATAGTTCAGTCAAAGAGAAAACAGATCAATCTGGGGCATTTCTGCGTCATATCCTTTGTTTTAAAAATCAGGATGCCATTGGCATCTCCTGTTGGTTGCATGAAACCTCTCTGCACTTCCTGACATGTTTTTTTCTCCTTTATCCAGGTCATTTCCACCATCCCAAATTCCAAGTGCAGCTTCTTAAGAACTTGAGAAAGGTACCAATTTATTTGCTGCTTGAAACTGCAAGAAGGCTTCAATTTTTAGGTAAATTGGAGCAAATCTAGAAAACATTTTAATAGAGAGGAGAGGCAGGACATTACAAACCTTCCTTGGCAAGGCCAAAACTTGAAGAAATACCTTCCTGCAAAATCAGCTGGTCCCTTCTTAGATCCAGAAAGATGAAACTCTTCCTGGATCATAAACTTACTCAGAAATTCTCACATTCTTAGCAGCACATATTTGCAGAAAACACTGTAACACCCTGCTGGATTTATTCCTGCATGTGCTGAGCTCACTTCAAATAACAGTGGGGAGGGAAAAGTATCAAGTGACCTACTCTAATTATTTAAATTCCATTTTTAAATATCAGCATTCTGAGGAGTGGAATTCTCCCTCCTCACTTTCTCCTGCTAACAGACTGAGTGAAGCTGTATTTTTTTTTTTTAAAGCTGCAGACAAATCCCTTTTATGACCAATGCTGTCTCAATGAGATGAGCATTAATGAGACAAACCAGTCAGGAGTCCAAGGGCAGCAGCTCCACACACTTCAGACCATTAAAAAAGAACCACAAAGACTCTCAGGCCCATTATTTGGAGGATGACCACAAAACCATTAAATATCTGTGGAGACACTTGGTGCAAAATAACTGCTTCAGGTTCAAAACATCACCTGGTGAACTTCCCAAAAGCAGCAGCAATTTCAGATACTGCTCTGACATTCCAAGCAGGATTGATGGCACGTTAACAGCTCTCATGCAAGGAGCTGATTTTATTTCTGAGGGACCGACTGTGTCACAAACAGCTCATTCAGCTTTTAAATGCAAAACTTCAGACCTGTGCTGAGCCACCCAACAAAAACCATTTGGGTTTTCCATGAGCAGCTTCAGCTGGCAGGAAAAATCCTTTTCCCTTCCTTTTTCCTTGCCTGCTGCTGTGCCACAGTTCAGGGACCTGAGTGAGCAGAAGAGACAGCCAGCAGCAAAACCTTGGCCAAACCAACTCCCTGCAGTCAGATTCCTGACAGGAGAAAGAGCAGCACTGCCAGAGCAAGGAAAACATCCTGGGCTGGGGAAAAGGAGGCACTGGGGTGACAGCACAGGCTGGGGGGGAGCTGAAACCTCTCCTGACTTTTCCTTGCACAGACATTGCCCTGCTCACCTGGCTGCTGAATGGCATTTTGTGCCATTAATTCCTTTAAAAAAACAAAGAGGAACTCGGGTTCCTGCAGCAGAGTTCTCAAAATCATCTCCAGGTGCTCTCCCAAGATTCCTGGACAAGTGAGACACAGCAAATGCAATTTAAATGCAGCTTTTCGGCAAGATCAACCAGCAGACACAGAGGTGAGGCACAAAATGCTCCCATTTCCCTGCTCCCTCCATCAATGCCATTCCTTTTTCTAAGGAAGGAGCTGAGGATGGTGGAGCATCCCTAAGAGAGGTTTCTCAGTGCTCAGTGTCTGATATCCCCAGCTCTGCAGCAGCACAACAGGAGTGTGTGGGCTTCAGTTCCTCCTTCCCCAGTTTCCTTATGGTTTCAGCAATGTTTGGGCTGCTAAATGACACCAATTTTGGAAAACACAGGAAAGCATTAGACAGAAAAAAACCAAAAAAGGAACATATTAGTTGTCAGTGTCTTCTCAGCAGACAGCCCACCAGAGAGCCTGCTAAAGGTTTATGTCCCAGAGAAAATGTGTGATTTTTCCCCCTCTTCTGTGGGAGGGAGAAAAATACAGACCCCAAAAAATTGAGAATCTTCAGCTACAAATTCAGCACTAAGAAAGGAGAGAAAAATCTTTTCCTTGGAGACAAACAGCCCCAGACAGAGGTGTTAGCAGGTCATGTTTAACAGGACAAGGGTTCTGCACCATCCCTGTGTCCTGTCCCTCCATCCCTTGTCCCCAGTCCCTCTCCAGCTCTCCTGGAGCCCCTCCAGGCCCTGGAATGTTCTGGAAGCTCTCCCTGCATCCTTCCCTTCTCCAGCCTGGCAATTCCCAGCTCTCCAGAACCTGACATTGGATCCATCTCCTCTCCAAGGAATTGATG
>PYHW01010418.1:1342218-1358350 GCA_013186435.1 Turdus rufiventris | reverse complement strand
TGAAATTACTGTAATTTTCTTCTTAATTGCTTGGTGTCCTCAGCCAGGGAAAACCCATCCTGTAGTGGCTGATGCCATGGCAAGGTGCAGCTATTTTGGGCGAGGTCCATCTCTTTTTGTGCCAAACTCTGCACCTCATTTTGTGACAAACAGCAGCAATAATTCCAAATATCAGCAGGCAGAGAGCCCTTTGCTCCCATACACCCTCAGTGCCCACAGTCACTTGTCCCTGAGCGTGGGAGGTGTTCCCATCCTTCATTCCACCTGCTCTGTGCCATTCCCAGCATGGAATTTGCTGCTTCCACCAGAAGAAAATTAAAGCAATGATGATGTAACCACAGCAATCTGCCTTGGGGACCATTTGAACTTTCTTGGATCCCACAAATCTGGGATTTTTGAGCTTTCTGTGCTTTCTGACACTGACCCCTGGATAACACTGCTTTGGACTTGAGGCCTTGGAGAAGCTTCCAAATTTGAGTGATGGAGTTAAAATCACAGGGGTGTGGTTAAATAGAAGTGTGTGATTTCACATAGTGAAGCGTTTTAAATTTGAGATTTTTATTATATAGTCATAAGTACAGGACAAAATGAAGGATTTTAAGTAGTGTCTCTTTTCAGTGTTCTCTTTCTTCTTCACAGTTTCAGGCAGTATTTTCTGGTTGGACAGTTAGTGCTACACCATGGGTCACAAGAATTCAGTTATTAGGTCAAAAATATAAATAATACAGGTGTTAATTCTCTATTGGATTGTTTAGCTCTAAGAGACCTTGTAGCTAACTAAATTTCTCTCCATTTTGCTTACTTCTAGCAGTGGTGCTGAACTTTTTATACTTTAAATAAGATTTAATAAACAACCAAACCTAAACACAAAAAAAAATTGTCTCCAAAAACTCCAAACAAACCCCAAATGAAGTGGTACAAAACACCCACCCCATTAGAGTCTGGTTGAATGTGGAGATGCAGATCCCTGCCAAGGAATCTTTGCTGATCCCACAACCATTCAGAGTCTGGTGTGGCTGAGATGTGTTTGGTGAATAAAATCAAACTCAGCTGCTCTCTCAGCATCTATTTAATTTTTTCCATTTGCGGTCACAACTGGGGAATAACGAATTCAGAACATCCCCAGCATGGATTTAGCACTGCTGCTAAATTCTGTGTCGTGCTACCACCACTTTGAAACCCCAGAATGAAAACAGTAAGTGAAATCACCTTTGGGAGGAAAAGACAAGCGAACATTTCCTAGGCAGAGGAACACATCACATCAAGAACCTGAGTTCTGCATCAAATGCACCACGACAATTCCCATTCAGAAACATCCCAGTGCATCTGTTACTCCAATTTATGCTGTGAATTGTGGATTTGCTTCCAGATGAAATGGATTTCAGTTGCCAGGTCTCCATTTAAAGCCACAGAATAAAAAGAAAAAATTGGGGTCATTCCACTGAATAAAAAAAAAAAAAAAAAAAGCAGTACTGACCTCTTCTTCCTCTTCTTTAATTTAAGGACCTGAATTTTACAAATTCATAGATAGAGAGCAACATAAGAAAAAATATCCCAGCTCACCCCAAAGGTGTATCTTGTTCAGTGTCCTGCTCAAACACCCAAACAGACTTGCTTGGTGTGCTGTCCCAGCCTGCAGAAATTTGTAGATAAATGAATTTTCAATGTCTTAATTGCCATCTGAAGTGTTTAATAACTTCTGGGGGCTTTGTCCACTCATGCTTCTCTGAGCTGCTTGGGAAATTTCAGCACCCCCCTCTTGCAAGGGGAGTGTGAGGCCTTTCCTTGTCTACTCTGAGCCTGTCACCTCCTCTTTTCACTGATGTTCTCCCTTAATTCTTGGCTAAAAAATCAGGGAACAACCCACTTTCTCCAAAGCCTTAATATTTTTACAGCTTTCTAACATAATTCTCCCTTTCCCCTTGTTTTTCCCCATTTTCCCACACACAGAGACCTGTGGTACCTCTGTGACCATTCCTGCTGTGGGAGCCACCCCACTGCTTCCCAAAAAACCTTTTCCTTCCCATAGAACCTTTTCCATCCCATATAACCTTCTCCTTCCCAAAAAACCTTTTCCTTCCCATGTAACTTTTGCTTTCCACAGAACCTTTTCCTTCCCATAAAACCTTTCCATTCCCATAGGATCTTTTCCTTCCCACAAAATCTTTTCCTTCCCATCTAAACTTTTCCTTCCCATGTAAAATTTTACTTCCCATAAAATCTTTCCACTCCCATAGAATCTTTTCCTTCCCACAAAACCTTTTCCTTCCCATCTAAACTTTTCCTTCTCATATAACTTTTTCCTTCCCATCTAANNTTTTCCTTCCCATCTAATTTTTCCTTCCCACAGAAACCTTTCCTTCCCGTAAAACTTCTTCCTTCCCACAAAACCTTTTCCATCCCATGTAAACTTTTCCTTCCCATAAAACATTTAAATTCCCATAGCATCTTTTCCTTGCCACAGAACCTTTTTCTTCCTACAGAACCTTTTCCTGACCACAAAACCTTTTCCTTCCCATGTAATTTTTCCTTCCCACAGAACCTTTTGCTTCCCATCTAAACTTTTCCTTCTCACAGAACATTTTCCTTCACACAGAACCTTTTCCTTCCCATGTAATTTTTTCTTTCCCATGTACCCTTTCCCTTCCCATATAAAATTTTCCTTCCCATGTAAACTTTTATTTCCAATAGAACCTTTTCCTTCCTTCAGAAACTTTTCCTTCCCACAGAACCTTTTCCTTACCATAAAACCTTTTCCTTCCCATGTAACTTTTGCTTTCCACAGAGCCTTTTCCTTCCCATAAAACCTTTCCATTTCCATAAAATCTTTTCCTTCCCAGAGAATCTTTTCCTTCCCACAAAACCTTTTCCTTCCCATAAAACCTTTCCATTCCTATAGAACCTTTTCCTTCCCACAGAATCTTTTCCTTACCATGTAACCTTTTCCTTCCCATATAAAATTTTCCTTCCCATGTAAACGTTTCCTTCCCATAAAACCTTTCCATTCCCATAGAATCTTTTCCTTCCACAGAACCTTTTCCTTCCCATATAACTTTTTCCTTCCCATGCAACCTTTTCCTTCCCACAAAACCTTTTCCTTCCCACAGAGCCTTTCCATTCTCTCAAAACCTCTTCCTTCCCACAGAAACTTTTCCATCCCATGTAAACTTTTCCTTCCCATAAAACCTTTCCATTCTCACAGAACAGTTTCCTTCTCACAGAACCTTTTCCTTCCCATAAAACTTTTTCCTTCCCATTTAAGCTTTTCCTTCCCACAAAACCTTTTCCTTCCCAAAAAATCTTTTCCTTCCTACAGAACATTATCCAGCTCCACTTCATCCTTCCCAATGGCACACACAAAACCCAAGGAAATACTGACAAAATCAGAGCTGTGTTGACCTTCTGTGGCTGCCCAAGGATATGAAGGAGAGGGAATGGTAATAAACAGATCAAGAAAAAAAACGCTGGAAAACACAGACAAGGGCTGAGGGCCCCCAGCTTCATTAAGGATCATGAAAAATCATAAAACACCAGCTAAGCATCCCAAAATTTGTCTCTAGGGAAGAATCAGTTGTCCTGATTAAGGACATTGCCTTGCCAGGCCCCATACAGACATTTGGGGTAAATTAGGATGTCTCTGCAGAAGGCAGGAAAACCTTCAGCACCTGGTCATTCTTTTGCCAAATGTTCAGGGATTAGCAGAGGTTAAACAGACTCCATAAATGTCAGATGTTGACAGCACCACTTTCAGCCATAATAAACTTGAAGCAGAAGAAAGTTCCCTTAAAATATCAACCTTTCACCCAGCAGGGCTCGTTCCAGGCTTTAAAAGATGCTGCACATTACTGGCCCATAAATAATGGTGATGAAAAGGTCAAGCAACCTGTTAGGGAAATCTCAGTGCTCGGTGAATGAGCTTGGAACATCACAGCTGGTGTGAAAATCCAGTGTTACAGCCCTGGTTCTTTGGTGTGCAGCCTGTCCTAATTCACAGAGCTAAAGCCTGTCCTTGCTCTGAAATGATCTTGAAGTTGCACCATGTGTCAGGGTCGGCTCAGGCTGCACTTTTAACCCATTTTTTCCTGATCAGCTTAGCAATGTCTTTCAGAAGAAAGTTTTGCTATTTAAAATATCTTTTTCTTTCATGGGAAAATTTNATTTTATCTGAAGGCAAAAAAAAAAAAAAAAAAAACCAACAACAACAAAAACCCAGCTAATAAAGGATTAAAAAAAAAAGAAATGTTGTAAGGAGGATGCAGCACATGCAAGGTCAGGCTCTGCTCCCAGGGAGCAGGGAAAGGAGGAGGGGGAATGGCCTCAGGCTGGGCCAGGAGAAGCTCAGGGTGGATTTTGGGAAAATTCCTTCCCCAAAGGGGTTGTCCAGCCCTGGTACAGCTGTCCAGGGCAGGACTGGACTCCCCTCCCTGAAAGAGTTAAAAAATTGTGTGGATGTGTGGAGCTGACCACGGTTTTGGGCTGACAGTTGGACCCAATGATCTTTTCCAACCTTAAAAATTCTATGATTCTATAAATAAAAATACATTACTCAATATACATGACCCAATATATTTTTCCCAGAAACCAGCATCTTTTTTATTCCCCTCTCTTTTTTTTCCCTGTTGTTTCCAAACACTGATTATCCCTGGGAAAACAAGAAGCCGCTCAGAATTTACAGCAGGTTTTTTATTTCCCCCCCGATAGATCGCAATAAAGATTAGGTAGGTCAGCGCTGTGCTGCTCAAAAGTTTATTTACTTCCCACTGTGATTTCTCCTTGAAAGAGTGAGGGCAGGGTAACCTTTGGATCTTCAAAAGCTCTGTCACTGCTGTGATTACTCCAAGAGAAATTTGCGCGTTGTTGGGTTGGCAGCGAGCGTTCGATGCCGCCAGAGATTCCCGTTCGCAGCTCAGGTGAGCTGAGAGCAGCCACAGCCCCTTGGATGTTCCTATCCTGCATCTCATTAATTAATCTGCTCCAGCCAGCTCCTCCTGATCCGTTGTACACTCCCTGCTCATGCAGCCTTATCGACCTGACCCTGGGGAGAATCAATTCTTGTAATCTAGCTTATTACATTTAAATATATGTACAGAACTTGATACACTACAACAGCAGCGGGGCTTGGGAGAGGCAGGGGAGGGGAAAAAAAATCAAGAAGGGGGAGGAAAAGCCCTGCAGATCTGCCCCAATTTTGGGTTTTTCTAAGTTCTGGCCAATATAAAGTGAGAACAAGGAGTTAGGGAAAGGGGAGGGCAAGCACAAGCTGGGACAGAAATGCCCAGAAATCCATGGTCATGTTCCCAAGGCTGCCAAGGTGTTTGGACAATGCTCCAGGGACAGGGTGGGATTGTTGGGATCCCTTCTAACTCAGTGTATTCCATGATTCCATAAAAAGCCCTCAGAGTTCACTGTTAACATTGGATTTCCTTGCTATTTTAGTCAAAATACGTCTTCAAAAGCAAACCTGTTTTTATTCATCAGTCCAATAAAAAATACATCATTATCCTTCTTTTGTTGTTATTAAATCTGTTTTCATATTTAAGCAGAACCCAATAGATAAGGTGACCTGAATTTCCTCAGAGGTTGTCCACAGTCACTGTGGCTGCCCCTGGATCCCTGGAATTATCCAAGGCCAGGCTGGACAGGGCTTGGAACACCCTGGGACAGTGGAAGGTGGCCCTGGATGATCTTTCAGGTCCCTTCTCACCCAAATCATTCCATGATTCTGTGATTTGGCTGACAAAAAAAAAAATAAATATCTGGGGAGGTAAAGGATTCACTGTGACCCCTGGGAAAACCATGGAGGGATTCTTCTTGGAATGCATCCTTGGGGACAAAAAGGAGAATCAACAATCAGGAAGGGTTAGCAGGGATTTGCCAAGAATAAATCACTCCTGACCAGTTTAACCAGGCTCTTCATGGTGGTGTTTTGTGGGAGGACTGGAGAGAGTGGACCCTGAAGCAGCAGAAT
Organism: Turdus rufiventris; assembly: GCA_013186435.1. Classification (NCBI taxonomy): domain Eukaryota; kingdom Metazoa; phylum Chordata; class Aves; order Passeriformes; family Turdidae; genus Turdus; species Turdus rufiventris. The sequence goes on along the minus strand of PYHW01010418.1, from coordinate 1,352,382 downwards.
GGAAATAAGGAAAACTTTTGGTCAGAGACTGGTCAGGCATTGGAAGAAGTTTCCCAGTGAGGCTTTGGTCATTGCTGTCCAGCACAAAAGGATGATGTGTGGATAACTGAAAGCAGGAATTACATCCAAAAGGGAAATGATTGATTCTATTTTCTTTATTTTGACTTCCAGTGAGTGAGAGGCAGAACAGACCCATCAAGGAATCACCACAAAAGCCCTGCAAAGCCAGAGGGTGGGTACATTGAAGCTGATTTGTAGAACAGATGGAGCTGTTGATGTGAGCTGATATTTTGTTAAAAAGAAATGAATGCCTTTAAAAGTGGCCAATAAAAGCCCTGGGGATTATCTAAGGAAAGGCAGCACACGGTGCTCGTGTCTGGTGTTGTCCCATTTTGAGATGGTTGATTTGAGATGGAAAATGGGTTGGCTGAATCCAGAAAAGCCTTCCTGTGACCCAGAACCATCCAGGAATGGATAAAAACAGGTGCAAGTGCACCAAAAATAACGGGAAAACGCCATTTTCTCATGGGAATCTGCACAGCCTTCTCCTTTTTGCCCCTCTCCTTTGTTTTTTCTTCCTAAGCTGACTTCAGAGAGCAGGGACAGGAGGATGTAAAGCCTTGCTCTGGCTGCCTTCCCTGTGACAACAGAGGCACTGACAAATCTAAGATGCTGCCAGCCCTCCTTCAAGGGCTGGATTGATGTCCCTGCCTCGTGCTCAGACCCAGCTGGGAGAAGGGGAATTAGGCCTTGTCTTTCAATTACTGCTGTTTTGCTCAGGGCCTCACATTGAAGCCTCCCAGCGGAGAAGTCCCCCTTACCGCTTATAATCTCTGGATTGTATTTGAAAATAAAGCTTTTAATTAAAACTGGCGTTTCTCAGCTTCCCACTGGCAGCCAACATCTGCCTGAGAAGGAATATCTTTTGTGACACTGGTGGTACAAAAGCCCAGTGTTAAAGAGAGTAAATAATTTGCTCTTCTTGCCAGCAGATGAGATGAGCTCCTGCACACTCTGGGCTATGAAAGACCCCTTGGCATTTCCCAGCAGCCAAGGGGTTAATCCAGTGACCTGGCTGGATTCCAGCTCCAGTGATCTCTGTCTCAAATCCCCCACCCTGCAGTTCCACAGTGAGATAATCCCCTGCCCCTGCTCTGTCATTATGGAATGAGAGAATTGTGGAATATCCAGAGTTGCAGGGGATCCACAAGGTTCATCCAGCCCAGCTCCTGCACAGACACCCCAAAATCCCACCCTGTGCATCCCTGGGAGTGCTGTCCAAACCCTCCTGGAGCAGCCTTGGGAATGTGCCCATTTTCTGGGGAGGTTTTTCAGTGCCCAGCACCCTCTGGGGAAGATCCTTTCCCCAAAATCCAACCTGACAACAACAGCCTTTCCTAGGTGGGCTCTTCCCCAAAATCATGCTAAGACATCTTTTCCCAACTCCAAGATGCTGCCCCTGCTCTGAAGACAAAATGTCACCCCCAAACCAATATTTTGGCAGAGTTTTCAGTTTCAAACACTGCAACCTCAGTAATACCACAGCACTGCCTGCATTATCTCACTTAATTAACACCCAAGGATGAAGAGAGTCTTAACAATTTTGGCAAAGTCCTTTAAGGGCTCAAACTGCACAATGGCACATTTGAATCCTCTTCTGACATCTTTTATATGTGATGTGAATATTTTTGTGTTCAAAGTGAGGATCTTGACGTGTAAGTTAATTTTATTATGGCTCTCCTGAGGGCAAGGGTTTTTCCTCTGCTCACAGTTGTGTATTCTGATGTGGGGTAATCATCTCTCGTCCTCCTCCCTGCACTTCAGGCACTTTGTGTACCAAATCTGTCATGTTCAGCATAATCCTGGTGAAGGAGAATGGGGAGAGGGCAGATGGAAATGACTCCTAGACAATATCTCTGATAGTCACATTAGAGCTCTGTGCTCTGACTTTTACAAATTCCGTGATATTCTAGAATTCCACCTACCAAAAAAAAAAAAAAGGAAAAAAAAGGAAAAAACCCCCAAACCCAGGTGGGAAATGGTGATGATACAACACCAGACAATAAAAATCAACATCAATTATCCTCCAGAACTGGCAACCCTGGAGTCATGAAAGTCAAGGAAAAACAATAAATAGAAAACAAATGTGGCCTCAGGAGTTTGTTCATAAATTTCCATGGCAATAGTGCTGCATGTTCCCAAACCTGGAATAGCCTCAAATCAGATATTAAAGCTCACAATCATCTCAGCTAATGCCCCATTTCTGCCTGACATTACCCTGTAAATACTTTATGTTTTTAGCAGCTTTCCCCCCTCCCATCATTAAATATTTAACAGTTGTAATTCAACACTGGGTTGTTTTGGCTGAGCTGTTTGGGTCATGGATTGAACTGTGCAGATGAGAGGAAATTGTTTATGAGTCACACACTGAGGAAGGACATTTTGTGTTCCCATCACACAAAACTCTTCTATCAAGGTTGTGGCTGCTCCTGGATCCCTGGAAGTGTCCAAGGCCAGGCTGGACAGGATTTGGAGCAGCCTGGGACAGTGGAAAGTGTCCCTGCCATGATCTTGAAGGTCCCTTCAACCCAAACTATTTCAATGAATCTGTGATTTAACTTTTCCATCTCTTCTGCTGACTGGCTACATTTGCAAATGAGAAAATGTTCCTCTAAATTCAACCTTAGCAAAAGATGGCCTGTGACCTATTTTGGGATAAACCTGAAAAATAAAATAATAATAATAAAAAAAAAGTCTGGTTTGGGCACTTCCCAGAAGGAGTCGAGTGAGAGAAAGAAGAATTACATTCTCCACAGGGTCTTTTGAAAAAATCTCACCCTTAAAGCATTTTAGGCCCTGGAACAACAAATGTGCCAGAAGTGGAGACATTTCCCTGTGGGGTGTGAGGCCTCAGGCCTTGGCTGCCTTTCACTGAGGGTCATTTAATTAATCCAGCCCTGTTCTGCTGCTGTCAGGATGTTCTGCCTCCAGAGCAGGACCCTGCTCTGTGCTTGTGTTGGACAACTATTAAAAGATAAGAACTGCAATCTAAATTTGTATAAAGATCTGAATAGACAGGGCCCAAGTTGCATGAAAAAAAAGAAAAGCTCAATCAGCATTTGTACCACTGGAAAAAAAAAAAAAAAGCAGTCACGGGGTTTGAATCTTTGCACAGGCTCGGTCATCTGTGGATGTGGCACTTCTGCAAGTTCCCTGATTGACTGGCAGTGAAAATCAGAGCTGAGGACTGGCCTCAACCTGCTTTGTGAGGTGGAAAATGAATGTTGGAGTCAAACTTGTCAAATACTTTGGTTACAAGGGAGTAGGAACAAATCACTCTTGCGTTTCTTCCTATTTACAGGTAGAAAATCTCTGCAGAACTCTCTGCAGGAAAGATGCCCTTACAAGACTAGGCTGGGAAATGAACAGAGACCTAAAACAGATCTTGGATCTTCATCAAAATTTCCATTTTATATTTTAAAATTGGATCTCCAGATCCAAACCTGCCAGTGGTTCAGAGTCTGGGCTGAAACTCCATCCTGGTGAATTTGGACATCACTTGCAGAAGGCTCAGGTCTCAGGACCTGCTGAGCTGGGTGTCCCTGTGACCACAAATGTCCCCTGAACAAAGGGCTTGTGCCTGAGCTCAGCTCTGGGGACACTGCCCAGTAAAAACCAGCCCTGGCTGGGGACAAGAGGATGGACACAGCCCTGGGGATACCCAGGAGTGAGGAGAAGAAACCCCACTATGGACAGGGAAGGGATCAGGGTGGTGGAAACACCAGAGGTTGGGAGGAGAACAAGGTGCTCTGCATCTCTGTGATCTCAGGAGTCTCTGTCCTTTTTCCTTTGGAGAACAATTCCCAGCTCTGATTTGGATTTGGATTTTGCCAGGTACAGATCAAGGGTATCTCAGAGCATCTGTCTTGGCTCGGCTGAATCAGAAATATCAGACCCTCATCTTGCTGAGCAGAATTTTCTATTATAGGCAGGAGTGTTATTAAGAAAATGTTCAGCTCCAGATACTCTCAAGGGAATGAAACACCTCTCTCACCTCTCTCACATCTCAGCAGCCCTGCAGGCTGAATAGATGCAGGAATTTTACTGCCCTTGGGAACAATCTTTCCCTGAGAACAAAACCCAACAAACTGTAATTTGGCAGCCAATGTCATCTCTAGCATAATCAAGTATTGACTTAATTAGAAACCCTTTTAAGTGATGCATTGGGAGAAAAACACATTTTTTTTCAAAGTATTCCTCATTTGTAATTATTATTTCACTTGTGAATCTTCCACACTCCATTGAAAATGCCATATGGAAAACAAATTAGTTTGCTACAGTGACTAATGTTTATTGCCTCTGCTGCTCTGAAGTTTTGGGCCAAGTTTTTAAATCATCAGTGCTTTCTCTGGCAAAAAGTGCTGGAGAAATTGGTGTGGATGAGCAAAGTGTGGAGAGGAGCAGGAGCAAGGCTCCAGGGAACAGCAGCATGTCCCACCTGGGCACTGAGAATAATCCAGGAATTTCAGAGCAGGCAGTTCTTTATTTCAACAGCTGCCTGAAAACGTTGGATGTGCTAAACAGGAGAGACCTGAAATGCTGCTGCTTTCTCTGAGAGAGGGATGATATTCCTGGATGCTGGGTTTGGGAGGGTTATTCTGAGCTGCATGGCTCTGCAAGGCATTTGCACCTTTCTTTAGCTGAGTCTCTCCACTTGGAATAATACAATTAATATAATATAATATAATATAATATAATATAATATAATATAATATAATATAATATAATATAATATAATATATAAATAGTATCATGGAGTGGAAGGGACCATCTGGATCCGAGCACTCAAGGCCAAACATTCCCAACAAAACATGCCCATGGAACACTCCTGTGTTTATTATAAAAAAAAAAAAAAAATTAACAAATGACAAATTTTACATGGCCTGAAACAAAATAATACTGCAATGACTACAATAAAAACTTTACAACCTGATTTTCCATCCCTTACCATAATTTCTATTCCTATTCCTATTCCTATTCCTATTCCTATTCCTACCATAATTCCTATTCCTATTCCTACCATAATTCCTATTCCTATTCCTATTCCTATTCCTATTCCTATTCCTATTCCTATTCCTACCATAATTTCTATTCCTATACCATCCCCTACTTATAATTCCTATAAAAGAGAATATTATTGTAATAAAATTAATGTTTTTACAATTCCCTTAACAAAACAAGGTAAAGAGAAATTTACATTCCCAGCAGCAACAATTAACCCATTCTAAGCCAACACAAAAATATCAGTGAAAATTTCTTCCCCAAGACATAAAAAAACTCACCTACTATTTATCAGTACAATGAAAGGAGAGATTTTTTTGACTCCTGTGTTCTGGGAATTTAGTGGAAGCTCTGATCAAAGTTTCCAGGGCACAGTCCTGCATGAGCAAGCTCTGTTCCTGATGGCCATCTGGAATTCCCACTGGAGAGGTGGCATCTGGAGGATGCCAAGAGGATGTGTGCTCATAAAAATGAATATTGGGAATGGGGATCAAGGGAAATAACTTTGTCATCCCAAGGCAGGAGCACAAAGTCTTGGAGAGTGTGGGACTTGCTCAGGACTAAGGACTGCAGGCTTTGGACTGTTTGTATCATCATTAGCTATTATTTATTACTAATAATGTATTAATCACTGCTTGGAGGACAGGACAGTTGGCAGCAGTGACTCTATTAGCCAAAATTATGACTGTTTCAAAACACCATCTGTTGCTGGTTACCTCGAAGCCACGAAAATAGAAACCCAATTTACATACTGGACTCTGCTGAGGACACACTGCTGGGCACAGGCTCGCTGATTGAGAAGGAAATTGCCTCTTGCTGTTCCCATTTGTGTCTGTCTGGACCTCCTGCCTCCCTCTTCCAATGGATTCCGATGCTCTTGTCAGCTTCTGCATCTCTGCAGTGTGGAATCATTTATTTACTAACCCCCAAATAGAAATACAGGACAAAAATCTTCCCAGTTCTCACAGGCCACCACATCTTCTGGAGGGAAAAGCACTCTGCTGATGTTACCTCAGAAATCTTTGGAATAAAAGGGAATGTACAAATTTACGCTTCCCACTCAGGACTAAAATCCTGCATTAAAAACACACAGGACACAACACACGTCCTTTAACAGGAAACCCTGTTAATGTGGCAAAGTAAAGCACTTGAAAATTAGGGAATGCCAGATTGATTGTTGCCATGGAGAAGTCCTTGAGAGCATTAATCACTGCCTGGAGAGCTGGGATTGAAGAGTGTGCAGAAAATAAAAGTGTGGGGCCAGGCTGTGGAAACAAACCCTGGCTGCTGAGCAGATCCACCCCGTTCCCCAGCACTGGAGGGATGTGTCCTGCAGGAGGAACCTCTGGTTTCACATTCCTTCTGCACAGCCACTGCAAGGGATCAGCAAATGGTCCCCTGTAGGGTCAGAGACCTTGTGGAGCACAGCACAGAGCTGGAAATGATCCTGGAGCAGGGATGGGATGGGGATCCACATGTTCAGGATGCTCCACATCTCCTCAGAGTGTAAATCCTGAGGAATTCTGAACTCTGCCAGGGGTTGTGGGATCCCAAACCAGACACTCTCCTGCTCTGTGCCTTGCTTTTTGTGCCTGTAAAATTGGGATAAAAGTGCTTCACTTGGTGAGCAAAGTGTTATTCAATATCAATCAATTTGTACATATTTATTACGTTATATAGTATATGGGTGCATTTCTCAATGTAAATTAAAGCTTTTTGAAATACAACCATAGAAACAGAATAGTTTGGGTTGGAAGAGGATTTCATTCCAACCCCCTGCCATGTCAGGGACACTTTCCACTGTCCCAGGCTGCTCCAAATCCTGTCCAGACTGGCCTTGGACACTTCCAGGGGTCCAGGGGCAGCCACAACCTTGATAGAAGAGGTTGTGTGATCAGAGGGATTGGAGATGGGAACACAAAATGTCCTTCCTCAGTGTGTGACTCATAAACAATTTCCTCTCATCTGCATAGTTCAGTCCATGGCCTGAACATTTACACCAAAACAACCCAAAAGTAATTTAGAACTGTTAAATATTTAATGATGGGAGGGGGAAAAGCTGCTGAAAACATAACGTATTTACAAGGCAATGTGGCAGACAGAAATGGTGCATTAGCTGAGGTGATTCTGAGCCCCAAACCTGGACACAGCACCCCAAGGGGGATCACAAAACTGCATTTTGGGTGCCTGTCTTTGTTTCCTCTCCCTGTTTCTTACTTCTTCCCCATTTCAGCTGATTTATAAAATCCATCTCTTTCACTGCCCTCTGATGTGAGCATTGGCTGCCCTTTACTCACCACTCAGGTTTAATATTCCCAAATTTTATTAACCAGTTATTTACAAACTGCCAAATCAAACAGATTAGCAAGCAAGACCGAAAACAAGACAAAAGATCCTGTGTTAGTGTCTGACTGAGTAAATAATCTGCTTGGGTCATGCATAATTAATCAGTTTGCTGTTTCACCATTCCTGATCATCCTGGCAAATAACACACAACTCTGGGTTTTGCTTGGATTGCCTCTGTTGCACACACAAGCAGTTGAGTGCATGATTTCTTCCAGAAAGGAAAAGAGCAAATTTCATAGAACAATCCTCTGGAGAAGCTGGCGACTTCCCCACACAAACCTGAGAGCACTGGGCTGTGTGAGTGGAACATAAGAGATAAAAACCTTCCCCAGTAAGGGATCAAACATCTGCAGGATCATGGCATGATCCAGCTTCCCCCAGTTACAGCTGCTACAGACACAAATATTCATGTTAGGTTGGTTTATTGTATCTTAATAGGAATCTGATTCAGAAAATAATTTAGGAGTATCTTTAGTTTTAGTCTCTTAGATCTGCTGAGGTACCAGCAAAGGCAAGAGGTCCTTGTCAAGGCTGTGCCAAAGGAAAGGACAACCAAAGATCTTTTCCACTTTGATTCTCACAGTCCTTTTTTATGCTGTTTTCCCATTTCAAGCTCATCATGGAAGGGCCACTGCTCCCTCCCTGTTAGGGTGAGGCAAACCCAGCCTTGGAGCAGAGATTTCATTCAGCTCACGCTTAAAGCTCCAGCCTTGCTGGGAGGAATTGGGCAAAAATTGGAGTGGCAGGATGCTTTGAGGCATCTGAGGCTCAGCCAGCTCCCATTTCTGGGAATCACAGAATTCCAGGATGGTTTGGGTTGAAGGGACCTTAAAGCCCACCCAGTGCCATGCCTGCCATGGCAGGGACACCTCCCACTGTCCCAGGTGCTCCAAGCCCTGTCAAACCTGTCCTTGGACACTTCAGGGATCCAGGGACAGCCACAGCTTCTCTGGGCACCCTGTGCCAGTGTCACCACCTCCACAGTAAAGAATTTCTTCCTAAAATCACATCTCCAGCAGACTGAGGTGTCTGACACCACCAGTAAGACAGGACAGTTCCCCAAATTCCAACCCCTGCTGTTCCCACAATGTCCCCAAACCAATCTGAGCAGACACCTGAGTTTCCAGAGCAGTGCAAGAGTCTGTTCCTCATCCTGATCTTTCACGTGCCCACAAGATACAGAATAATTGATGATTGTGAAATCCTTGGCAGCTACAGGGACAGGATTTTTAACACCAGTTAATTCACTTTGCCCTCCTGCCATGAGATTTCCTTCCCTGACCAACACTCCTGAAGGAGAGCCTGCTTCAGGCACCCAGGATTTACTTTTCCTTCAGCTTTGTCCCAAATCCTTGCAGATTTGTCTCATAAAATGGATTTTCCTCCTTTAACACCCATCCTCTGTTACACTTCCTTCTGTGAGGTTGAAAAGCTCCCATATTTTCTCCTTGTGGAAGTGTTTCAGCTCTGTAATCAAATAACCCATCAGTCATCTTTCACTGAACTCCCCGACTCTCTGTCAAGCTTTATTTCAACCACTGAGTTGTTTCCTGGACTCATATCCAACCTCTGGAATACATTTTTGGGGTAAAATGTCATCCCTCATGCTGCATGCAGAGGGAAATCCACCTCCTTCAATTAGTCACCGTTCTCCTGAATTGTTTAATCTCCTCTTTAATTATCATGGCACTTTAACAACAGAGCTGTCAGCCTGTTGGAAAATTTACTACTGGAAAAGCAAACAGTGCCAGTGGAGTAACCTGGATGGCAAATAGAGACTTTTCCCTGCTGATTCCCACAGACTGGGTCTTGTTTAAAGCTCCTATAATGAGCTGAAGGAAATACAGGCACATTTCAATTAAAGAGCCACCATCTCCCTGGGGAAAGCTCTCCAAGAAAATTGTGTAAAGAAACAATCTGACTGCTCTCCATTTTGGGTTTGGATACAGAATTAAGGTCTCTTGAAGAATAAAATATTTCTGGCATTAGGCAGTGTGGAGCAAAGTGATGTTGATCCATTTTCCTCTAATAAAGTTTAGGCCACTGGATTTGACCAAAGGTTTCACTTTCCCCCAAAGATCAACCCTAAGATTGAGGCTTGAATTTCCCTGTAGAAATGGAAGGGTTTCAATGAATGAATATCCAGGATTGCTAAGAATTGCTTTTTCTTTTAAACACTAAACTAGCAAAACCTGTGAAGAATTTTACAGGAATCCTACTCCATTTTTAAGCTGTATCCTACACAATTTTAAAGTTGCATCCTACAGCATTTTTAAGTTTCCTACTGAGTTTACAAGCTGCTGTTTCACACATTGTTGGATACGTTGGACAGCCTGGACAAGCTGCATTACAGAAAAAAGTCAATTTTAGTGACAGTGGAGGGGATGTCCCAACATGGGATGTCTGCTGGAAGGACTGGGAATGGGATTCAGGACAAGAGCAGTGTGGAAGTAAAAGGATCCTACTCATAAATAAAGAGATAAGGCACAGAAATTTTAATTACAGGAGGGTGAAGACTGTTGTATTTGTATCCAAGCAAGAATTTGAATCCCGATTTTTTTCAGACCCCCTTTTCTGTATTACTGGGATCAGTAAAGACTTCCCCATCCTTTGTGACTTTGGAGATTTTCCCCACATGCTCTCTCCAGGAGATCTCACCTTGTACATTGGAAAAGTAATTTCTGATTTTTTCTTTCTCTTCTTTGGCTCTGGAGCCTTTTCCCTGGTGGAAAAGCCTTTCAGGCTGAGCTCCTCGGC
>PYHW01010418.1:1328186-1340074 GCA_013186435.1 Turdus rufiventris | reverse complement strand
CATCAATTCCATGGAGCAGAGGAGCACCAAGGGATACCTGGCAAAGTCACACGGTGCAACAGCGTGACAGTGACTGAGCAGGACAAAACCTGACAGCAGGAGTGCAATGAGCCGTTAGCACCTCACCCATCCAGCCTTTCCATGGCATTTTAAAATTCCTGACACAAGAGACTGGGTTTTAATTGCTATTTGCTCCTGGGCTCATGAGGATTTATTTGGGAATGCCTGGCAAGGCTGTCCTTCAGTACTGGTTGAGCACAGAAAAATGGAGTGTTGAGTGGTGGAAGAAATATTTGTGCCACAATGGAAAATGTTCAGGCAAGGACAAACAGGATTGGACAAGAGTGTTAGGTTGAAACAAAGATTTATAACATGGCCACAAAAATGGAAAATGTGGAAAAGCACATGGCAGCACAAAGAGTGAAAGCTTTTAACAAAAAATAATAATAGTAATAATAATAACAACCTAACCATTGTTGTTTTGGGCATTGGAGAGGCCACACCTCAACTCCTGTGTTTAGTTTTGGGACACTCATGACAAGAAGGATATTGGGGGGCTGGAGGGGGTCCAGGGAAGGGAACAGAGCTGGGAAGGGTCTGGAGAACCAGGAAAAACTGAGGGAGCTGGAAAGGGGTTCATCCTGGAGAAAAGGAGGCTCAGGGGGGACCTTGTGGCTCTGCACAAGTCCCTGCCAGGGTTTGGGATCTGCTCCAGGAACAGGGCCAGGTGGAGAGGGAGTGGCCTCAGGCTGGGCCAGGGGAGCCTCAGGGTGGATTTTAGGGAAAATTTCCTCCCAAAATTTGTTGGGAATGCCCAGCCCTGTCACACCTGTCCAGGGCAGCGGTGGAGTCCTCATTCCTGCAGGGATTTCAAAGCCCTGTGCATGTGGCACTTGGGGACATGGGGCACTGATGGCCTTGGCAGTGCTGGGAATGGTTGGACTTTATCTTAAAGGGCTTTTCCAAACTTTCCTGTGATTCTCTGAGGCTCCTGCTTGTTTTCCAGATTCTCAATTAAATACCTGGAGTTTACCAGCTTGAGATGGATTTTTCTGCTCGCACATGTCTGAAGTGGGTTCAGATCAATCTACATCAGAAGCAATTAATAGATGTGTATCGATTGCCACACTTTTATTTGCCATTCTGATTTTGTGTTGTCTTTTTCCCTGGTAGAAATGCACTCTGTACTAACCACTGAAGGGAACTCCTACAATGCCATGTACCACAATTACACTACTCTTAAAATAAGCACATTATTTATGTGAACACATAAAATGTTCCACTTGTACACAGCACAACTTCCCTTTCTATTTGCAAATTGCTCCTGAGAGTTGTGAGCTGGTCATGAGTTTATTTGCCAGTAGTTAACAAATGATTTTTGGACTGCAGATTTGTTGTAGCTTTTTCCAACATTAATTTCTAATAGTTATTTTTTTTTCCCCATCTAGCAATACCCTCAAAAGAGCTCTCCAATAGGTCTGAGAGTCCACAGAGAGAAGCTCCTGACATATAGATAGCCCTGGCCTGCAGCAAAGAGTCTTTCATTTCCACCTATTAGAGGGGAGCCATAAATTCTGGGGTACCTCAGTCCTGCTCTTTCCACTGCCACTGAACTTCCCAGACACAGCAAAATGACCCAAAGCCATTTTGAGATTTAATTCTGCCCATTTGTCCCTTCTCTTCCCCACCTTGCTGAAAACTCTGCATATGTTCTGTAATTTCCAGCCGTAGAAAACAATCATAAAAAGCCTCTGGTAGGAAAGAGCTGTTGTTAAAACCTTAATTCCTAAATATAAATCTTTCTGTTCAGCGAGGCGAGGGTTGTGTCTGGACTCTGCCAAATATATTGGGAAGAGCTGCTCTGATTTGGAGCTGAGCATTTCCACATCACTCACTGAATAAACACAATTTGACCCTTTAAAAACATTCCCAGAGGAGAAAAATAAAGAAAACTCAACGCTATCAGTTTATTGGTGCTCAGAATGAAGACAGAGAGATTCACATTTATTCCCTGAAAGAAAACCCACACTCCCAGGGATGGTGAATTCTTAACATTGCCCCCTTGTAGAAAATGGTTTAACATCTATAAAACCAGCCCATAAACATCACACCCCTCAGGAGAACAGCTTCATGTCCTTGAAATATTCCCCAGCAATCTTTATTTGGTTGCAAAGTGGCCATCAGCCAAGGCTCCAGCAATATCTTAAGCCCCAAGGAAGGCAGCCACTGCTGCAATGCTGGCTGACAGACACTTTATATCCAAATAAAAACGGTTTGAAAATGTACCAAGGACGCAGGAGCAGCTCTGTTGATGCTGGTGGTGGTGTTGGTCTGGAGGCAGAGAAATGAGATTTGTCAGCTCACACAGGCTGCAAAAAAGGGATTGTTGTGGGATTGTTGTGCAAAAACCAGCTTGGGACAAAGGGGAGGGCAAGCTTTTGGTACCACTTTGGTGCAAATAGACTTTCCCTCCTCGAGCTAAGAAATGAAGGACTTGGAAGGGGAAAAGAACCAAAGAGAAAATTTCCCAAATATCATGGTTGTTGTTACTTGTTAGCATTTGATCCAGCAGAAGATTGGGGCTTCAGGAGGTAAAAGAGGTGCCCAGATCCAGATGCAATTTATCTTGCATGCTGAAAAGACAATTAGTTAATAACATTATTAATTGATTGGAAAGAAAATTACGTGCCTGAAGGGGCTGTGCTAACGGGAATTTCATGTGGGGAAGGGGATGAGGCACCAGCTCAGGCTGCAGCAAGGCCCTGGGGCACTCACCCCGCAGCACAGCAGGGAATCATGGAATTGTTCAGGTTGGAAAAGCCCTCACAGGCCATGGAGCCCAACCATTCCCAGCCCTGCCAAGGCCACCACTGACCCTGTCCCCAAGTGCCACCTCCACAGGGCTTTGAAATCCCTGCAGGCATGGGAACTCCATCCCTGCCTTGGGCAGCCCATTCCAATGCTTTACAACTCTTCTGGGAAGGAATTTTCCCAATATCCACCCTGAGGCTGCTCTGGCCCAGCCTGAGGCCGTTCCCTCTGCTCCTGTCCCTGTTCCCTGGAGCAGATCCCAAATCCCCCTCAGTGTCCCCTCCTTGTGCAAAGTCACAAGATCCCCCTGAGCCTTCTTTTCTCCAGGCGGAGCCCCTTTCCAGCTCCCCCAGCCGCTCCTCAGAATATTTTTGGCAGATGCTCGCGTACCCCTCAGAGTCAGGGACAGACATGACTACATTACCCAGCGCGCACCGCGCGGACGGGCCTCTCCCGCCGCGGAGCATCACGGGACTTGTAGTCCCCACGCCCCACGTGAAGCTCGTCCCGAAAAAGTTCCCGCACCTTTCCGGGTACCTGTCGCTCCCCGGCAGGGGGGGGCTGCGCCGTTTCCATGGCGATGCGTCAGCTCAGCCAATAGGAAGCGGCGTTCTACGGAGGAAGGCGCGCGGCCGGCCAATGGGAAGCGGCGTTACTGCGGGGCGCGCTGGCAGCGCGCTCGCCGAGTCTCCTTGGGGCCGTCCGTGTGTCCGCGGGCCGAGATGGGCGGCGGCGGCAGCACCCGGCGCGTCACCTTCGAGGCGGACGAGAATGAGAATATCACCGTGGTCAAGGGCGTGCGGGTGAGCGCGGGGCCGGCCCGGGAGCGCTGCGGGCTTGGCTTGGCCTGGCCCCGGCTCCCCTTCCCACTCTCCCTCCCCCACGTCCCTGTCTCTGCCCGTCCCCGCTCATGTCGCGCTTCCCTCGCTGTCCCGCAGGGATTTCCCCTCTCTCCAGCCCGGCGGGGATGCGGAGCCGTGTGCCCCGCGTGGTTCCCCGTTCTAGGGGACATTTGTGGCTGCAGGAGCGGGGTTTGCCTTTCCCTGACCTCCAAACCCCGCAGCTCCTCCCTTTCCCATGTGCTGCTCCCTGCACGCTTCCTGTGGGGGCCCTGCCCCATTCTGCCTGCTCACATCGCTCACAGCGAGCTTTGCTTTCAAAGGGACATTAAAGAACATCCAGTGTCACCTCTGTCACACCTTCCTGTGCTCCGGGTTGCTCCAAACCCCGTCCAGCCTGGTTTTGGACGCTGCCACATCCAGGAACGCCAACCCTGCTGTCTTTAATATCCCACAGTGGAACCTCTTACACAGGGAACTTGGGGAATTCTTGCTGCTTAGGAGTTTTTTCCATGTCACTGTGATACCAGGAGTGATTATAACTTATCATTTATTGCTGCTTTTAGGGGAGAGAGGTGCAGGAGGAGCGCTGAGAGTTCACTCTGTTTCAGCAAACGGATATTTTCAATTTCTGGTCAATTTAATGCTCTTGAGTAAATAGGTGACAGTGATACAAATGTATTATATTTTATATATTCTTTATAGAGCAGGGTTCATGCACTCTGAAATATGGAACAGCCTGCCCAGAGAAGCTGGGGCTGTCCTGGATCCCTGGAAATGTCCAAGGCCAGGCTGGACAAGATTTGGAGCAACCTGGGACAGTGGAAGGTGTCCCTGCCCGTGGCAGGGGATGGAATTAATTAAAACCTCTTTAAGGTCTTTTCCAACCTAAATAATTCTGTGATTTGATGACAGAAGTTGGAAACCAGAAGTTCTTATGCTAATAATTATTTCCCTTTTATTAATTTTATCTGTGGGTTTCCATAGCTCTGTAACTTTGGTGGATTCTGCAGAATTTGAGTATTTTTCTTTTTTCGCTTGTGTCAACACTGGAATGAACTTTGTGTTTGACTGTGACCACTTGTGTTGGAGGCCTTTCCCAGGATGAAATTCTTCTGCACCTCAGAAAGGCAAATTAAATCACTGAGAAGGACAAAAATGCTGATTAATTTCCAGCAACACTTCCAAAGGTTTTATCTCCTGTTTTGTGTTGAGATTGAATTTGAGAGCTGTCATGCCCTGTAGAGAGGCTCCAGGCTCTGTTTTTATAAAGTTTTATTCCCTTTGGAGGGGAGATGGGGATCAAGAAGGAGCTAAAGTGTGACCCCGTTTTTTTTGCAGTTGTCCGACAGCGTCATCGATCGGATGAAGGAACCCAGTGGGAGACAGCACCGAGGATCAGGTGCAGGTTTGCTCCTGGTTTTCAACTTTGAATGTGAAAAAAGAAATCAGATATGCCCTTCAGAGCATCATAATGAACTCATTGCCCTTTTTCAGAGATGAGTTTTTTGACATTAACTTTTCGGTTCATCTTTAGCTTGTAGCCTTTGAGAGGAGTTAAGTTCCTCTTTGTTTTTTTCTGGCTGACATTCAAGTGTAAAACACAAATTAGACTTGGCTTTCCACACTGTTATCCATTGTTAAAGACTTTAAAAACTCCAAAACACCCCAGAACAATCAAATAACCAAATATATCTTGAGTTCTGAAGGGAAATTTCTCAGTCCTTTAATCAAAACTGGCTTTTAGTCTGGGAATGTTCTGCTGAAAGACACTTAAGCAAACATTAAAAGGAAGATGTGCTCTTTTCCTACCCTGGAATGGTGGAAATAAGTGATGTACAGCTCACACAGATCAACAGCTTTCTTAACTTTTTATATTTCATTATTGAGAGCTGTTGAAATGCATCAAACCTCGTGCCAGGAATGCTGTGCTCTAATTTAAAATCCTTCAGCACAGCGAGCATGATGCAGCTGCTGCAGGAATGAGGAGCAGTGGCAGTGGAACAGGTGATTTGGGGACTCTCTGGAACCTGGAAAATTCAAATAAAACTCTTCTCAGTGCTCCAGAAATGTTCATGAGAGCAGAATTCCCATCCTTACGGGGAATCCCAACAAACTCAGCACTGATTGAACACCAGTCCTGTGGCAGCCTTGCAGCAAGACTTGCGTGAACAGAATTTGGCATCTTTTTTTTTCTGGAGCATAAATTTGGTTTCCTGTTAATTGGAGGGGTCTAACCCAGAATCCCAGAGTGGTTTGGGTTGGGAGGAATTTAAAAGATCCCTTCATTCCAACCCTCTGCCACAGGAACAATGGACTGGGAATCTTCTTTCTTATTTTTTTTTTAATTGTAGCTTTTTCATTGTGTCTTTTCTGTGGTGAAGAAATTATTCCAGATGAAGGATTTTTATGGAACAACACCTGCATGTCTTACCTGCTTTCCCTGTGGTGTTTGCTTAGTCCTTAAATGTGAATTATGGGAATGGTCTTGTAAGAAGATCCTGGAATTTTGGGGTGTGGGAGAGCTGTAACACCCCCGGAATTTTCTGCTGATTTTCTCTGCCAATTCTGACTGTTGCATGTCTTGAGCTTTCATTTTTTGTTTCTCTGTATGTGGGATGTGATTTTGTTGAAGTGCTTCTGTATCCCGGACAAATAACACTTTACAAAAATAAGAAAAGATGTCCAGAGGGAGAAACATTAGAGATCTTAAACTCAGCCCTTCCTTCCAGGCCAGCCTCTGATAGCTTTTGGTGCAGGAATAACGGATTAAGTTACATGAGAGAATGTGTCTTGTTGCTTGCCAATAATGATGAATTTATTGACTTCAGTTTGGGGTCAGAAAATGAAATTACATCCACTTACAATGAAATCTGACATCTAAAGACAATGTCTGAAAGCATCTCAGCTTGCTTGGCTCGCTTGCTGGCTTCTGAGAAATATTAAATGCACTGAAATATTTAACAAGTGTAAAATCTTTCAAGTCTGTCTGTATTTCCTAAAGCAGTATTGATGGAAAGTAATTTGGTCAGATGAGTTTTATTTTATTTTTTTTTCTGATTTTGTATCGTACCTAAAGCTTCAGACAGAGGGAATGGTTTAATTCATTTTAGCTTGGTGGATATTGGAAAAACTAATAGTTTATTAGGGGGGAAAAATGAAGAATAAATGTTTAAATTATCAAGAGTATCAGTTATCTTAGACACTAATTTTTTCCCCTTTGCAGAAACAGATTCTATTAAGGGCACAGAGGGTTTTTCTCCTTTTAAAAAATGTGTTTATTATTATATCCTCATTAAATAAATCAGCCAAGGCCCCCTGTCACAAACTGTTGTGTAGAGGTGTGGTAAATGAGCCCTGCTGGTGCCTCCTCAGGAGCTGGATCACACCTTGCTTGTTTTCCTGGATTAATTTTTGTGGATTGGTGTCTTTTTTTTTTTGTGTTGCTGTTTGATTTTGGGTGGAGTTTCAGTGGCTCTGGATACCTTGTGTCAGTCAGAAACAAGTAAAGATATTATTGGGATATTCAGGAATGAGGAATTCAAGTGTTGGGTTCTAATTGGAGACAAATCCAGGATTTAACTGAGCTTTAGGAAAACAAACTTCACCTTTTGATTGTGGGGTCACATAGGAGAAAGCTCTCAGGGACTTTTGGGGAAGGTGGGAGATCCTTAAGGACATCCTGTTCCTGGTGCATGGAAGCACATTGCAGTACTCAGGAAAATTAGGATTATTAATATTTTAATGTTTTGGAACAGTTGCAGCATGTCCTGATGATATTAGTAATTATGGATAGCTGGATGCTGCATGAATAACTGAATTTAAAACTGGAGCCTCAGAGGGAGGCTCTGAAGTATTTCTTGTGAGAATTATGTTGTGTTTTCACTTTTTGAGAGCACCTGGAAGTTGAGAGAGTTGGGCTGAATTTTCTGCCACTTAAGCAAGAATCTTCTGCAAATAAACCCTGGCAGTTCTTTGCCCTTTCATGTATTAATTGCTTCCATCCACCTTTTTGTTCCAACAGCACTTTTTCTTTGCATGAACTGAAAGATGAAATAAACTGACATTTGTGATGTTACTTTCTAGAATTCCTCTTATTTTTAGAACAGGAAAAAACAGAGGTTTGGCAGTGCCTGGATTGATTCCCTTTGCTGTGAGAGACCTGGAAAGCTCAGGAAATTCCACATGTGGATTTTCCACCTTCCCTCCTGCAACAGGAGCCAGGAGAGCTTGGGTTTTGCATTTATTTACCCTCCTCTATTTACTGCTCTGGGAACTCTTTTCTAAAAAGAGTTTTAAAACTGGAAACCTGAAATAAATCAAGTAGGACCCTCAGGTAACACTGAGATAGTTGTGGATCACTGATAGCCTGGAAGGCCATGGTTTACTTGTTATAAATTAGTATTATTATTAATAATAATAATAATAATAATATTTTGCTACTTTTTTGTCACAGAATTTTTTGAGTTGATTTTTCTTTGCAGTGCTGTGCCTTGATATCCTTTGGGTTAAAGTTATTGATGGAAATGTTTTATTACCCAAAGGTGAAACATCTTTTAACTCACCAGGCTGCTAAAGGTGCCAAAGTTTTAGTGCTGGTAGTGGAACTGCAAATCTTTAGTGGAGTTTGACATTCCTGTCACTGGATTGCAGGAGAAGAGGGAAGATGGAATTAGGCTGGGAAATTGGAGGAAGTGCTGCAGAAATTGAAGTTTTTGCTGTCTAGGTGATGTGCAGGGTGTTCTGTGGGTGATTTCAGGTGGCTGGGCAAGCCCTTGTCAAAATGTGCTGAAATTCCAGGGGAAAACTGGCAAATCATGGCAGTGGAATATGGAGAAGATCCATAATTGTGTAAAAGGAATGTGCCCCATCCCTGGAAATATCCAAGGCCAGGTTGGATGGGGCTTGGAGACCCTGGGACAGTGGAAAGTGTCCCTGCTGTGGGAGGGGGTGGCACTGGATGGGCTTTGAGGTCCCTTCCAACCCAAACTGTTCCTAGAACATGGTGAATTTTCATCTTGCAGGGAATGAAAAAGCTGGATTACTCTCTGGTCCTGTATTCCCAGCATTTGTCTCATTCCCAGGCAGCATTTTGAATCTCCACTGAAGCACTGCAGTTGGGATTTCAGCAGCCTTGCACCTCTGGGCTGCCTGCTTTAGTTGCTTTCTGAGTGCTGAGACATCCCCTGGAATGAGGTATTTTACACTAAAGGCAAGCAGGAATAAAAGGCAAAAGGTGTTGGAACATTTCCTGCAAATGTGGTGTTTTTAACCTTTAATTGATGTTACAGTGACCCTCATCTGCTCATGTCCCTTATTATCCTAATGTGATGTGAACCACCAGACACTCTCCACAAGAGCAGTTTAAATAGAAAATTAAATAGATTTAAATATGCTCCAAGAAATGCCACCTGTGTTAAATTTGACATGACACAAATTTGGGTTGGTTGAAGAAAGTTTTTCACAGTGAGAGTGGGGAGGCTCTGGCACAGGGTGCACAGAGAAGCTGTGGCTGCTCCTGGATTCCCTGGAAGTGTCCAGGGCCAGGCTGGAGCACCCTGGGATAGTGGAAAATGTCCCTGGCAGAGGGGCTGGACCAGCTGAAAAATCTAAAGTCCATCCTAAACCATTCTGGGATTCTGTTTCTGTGACTGTGAAGAGGTTTCTCTGTCTTTCCCTTCCTCTTTTTGTTTCTTTGCTTGGAATTTAATAATCCTGCTCAATTTTTTTATGGGAAAAGTGGTCCCTGGGTGAGAGGCACTGAAGGCTGGAATTGCAGTGATTCCCAACTCCCCTTCTGCTCCCACTGGTGCTTTACTGGTTGTTATTCAGTGTTGGAAAGGGAACTAAAAAACCCCAAATTCTGAGCTTTCCAAGGGTTCTGCAAATGAAGGAATTCAGTTTTTCAGTCTGTGGGATTGAGCTGTGCTTTTGTTTTGTTTCCCTACATGACAGCCAGGGCAAAAGCCAATTTATCCCATGACTATTGTCACATATCAGGGGGACATTTAATTGATTTAACTGATGAAAAACTTGGGATATTCCAGATGAAATTTAAAGGAAGAGCCCTGAATGTGCCAGGTCCTGTCCTCATATGTGGAAATAAATAGGTCTCAGGCACACTCACTGCAGTGACAGTCACTTTATTTAAAGTTTTTGCCTTTTCCAAACGATTTTCTGCGTGTGGCTTCTTGCAGAGAGGCAGAATTTATTTTTCAAGGAGCCTTCATTTACAAGCATCGCTTTTTGTTTCCATCTATTGTTAGAAACAGGTAATTTTTATGTACTGCCTTCCATGTGCTTTTTGGGTCTCTGGTGGATTTGGGGAAATTAAATTTCATGCTATTCTGCTTTAGGCTGCCTGTGCTCTATTAGGGTTTGCTGAGTGCAGACATTTCCTCTCCAAATCTTGTGTAGCACACAAATAAAGGGATTTTTGTTGTAGCTGCTGTTTAACAAGCACATCCAAAGTATTTGCTTAGCAATGGCTTGTGAGTTAAAAGTTAAAGCCTCCTGCTTTTTATTGTGGGAGCACGAGATTTGTGCTTGTTAAAACCTCATCTTCCAGTGCTTAGCAGGAAAATAATTTTGGAAAGCAACTGTTGGTGGCTGGTGTGTGATTCTTGTATTAATTTCTGCTAAGTTCACTTCAGGAGGAAGAATTAAGTTCATGGAGCCCTTTGCAAAACATCAGGAAATAATGAGTTTTAAGGACTGAATCTTTTTGCATTTATGGATGGAAGTGGTGCCATTACCTTTTACTAGATCTGAGTAAATAATTTTGTAGTTAAATCCTGACAAAGCTTTAGGACTTTGAGCCCAGCCTTAGGCTGAGCTTGCTGGAAATGCAGCCAGAGTGTTCATGAGCCAGACTTGTGTAGAAGGGTTTTTGAGCTTGGAGTTAAAACTAATTAAAAACCTGTTTTTTTCTTTCATTTTTCCTTTATTTTGGTTACTTTGTGCATTAAAAATCAGAATTTGATGGAAGAAAATATCTGTTTGGGACCCATTTATCGTGGTCTTTGTTAGAAATCTGCCATGTGTGTTCTTGCAGAATTGTCTGTTCTGTCCTTCTCCTCTTTTGTCCTTCAGAGAGACCTTCCTGGGATTAAAGGTCAGAAAGCCCAGATAGTTGGCTCAGATAAAGAGCTTTGTAATTTAAGGGATTGTTGGAAGAGAAATCATTTGGAGCAGTTTGAATGACTTTTTTTTTTAATCTTAAAGACCAAAATAAAAACTCAGTGACAATTTTAACGAGATAAACCCAATGAGTAAATTAGAACTGTTTGATTTCACCAACACAAGTCTTGATAGCACCAAGGAAGGAAATTACCATTCTGCTGTGTAGAATCCTCTCTGGTTTTATAGTACAACAGATATTCATATCCAGATTTATCTTTGCACTGACTGAAGAAGCAGAGGAGTTTTAAGTGCATTTGTTTCCTTTGTATTATTGAAAACCAACACTTGTTAGATGTAACACGAATTCAGCAGCACGAGGAGACCTCCAAGTAATAAAACTTTCAGGTTTTAATAGTAAATTGCTACTTTTCTTCCCATGCCAATTTATTTACAGTGAGAGACTCCTCAGTGTGGTAGAAAAGAACACTTTAAATGGACGATTTAATCGCATTAAGATGAAAAGAAAAGCTTTGTTTTATTCTTTCATCTTCAGACTGCAGCGAAGTGTTCCTAAAGCTCTTCATTACTTGTCAGCTGAGGCAGGTTAAGTGTTTTGTTGGTGCTGCTGCTGCTTGAAAGCTTTGTGCAGTTGTTTTTTAGTTAAACAGGAGGTACCACTTAGAGATCTTTTTCCTCAGCCTCAAGGGAATGGGAAAAACTTTTATTGCCACAAATTTTTTTTCCCCTCCATCCTGCTTTGCTTGTGTTCTGAACTCCTTGATTTTCAGTGGTATCTTATTAAAGTTTTAGCCAATGCCAGGCTGAAAATGGAGCTTCCTTCCTGTTGGTTGAAACTGAAATTTAAGAAGTAAGGAGAGGACATTTCTTCCTTTTTTTTTTTTTTCTCCAAGGTTTGTTGTGTGCTTCGCAGAGCCAATTTATCAGATTCTCATTTTTAGCTTCATTAACCACGTTTGATTTCACCTCGTGTTAATCACGTAAAAACAAGCATTTAATCTCAGCTGCTTTTTGAGGCTGGGAGATGGTGCTTCTTCCCAGAAAGGTTCTGCTTCTCCTTTTCTCACTGGAATTTTTTACTGAAGGACTTGAATAGTT